>JAQGCS010000985.1:0-16390 GCA_034702105.1 Fuscozetes fuscipes
TTTTTCTGACTCGCTGGAGGGGGGGGGGTAGTGGGAGATTATTTTTCCAAAAAATTTGCCGTCTCGCTTCGCTTGGCAAAATCTTCGCGTTTGCCTCGGGTTCGGAGGGGGGTCCGATTTGCCTCAAATCTGGGGGGTCTCGTCGGGACCAAAAACTAGGGGGAGGGTATTTGGGCTATACCCCCCTTGGGCACCCCTTGGTCCATTCGAGCTAAAATTTTTAAGCGATACCCCCTTCCCCACCCATAACAAAAGGTAATAAAAACAAATTCTTATATGAAACTACTTCAGAGTCTTACTCTTTTACAAGTTATTTTTACTATTTGATCTATTTGAGTTTTGATTTTTTATAAAAGTTTTTTAATTTTATTTTATTAATTTGAAATCTCATTAAAAAACATGACAACAGATAGAAATGTGGACCATTTTCTTTACATTTAGTACCAAATGTGAGGAAAATCTGACAAAAGGGAAATTTAAAGTATTGTGGTGGTATTAGTGTATTAGTGGTGATCAATAATACAAGCAGAACATGAGCCATATTATACTGGTCAGATTAATATCTTTTAATTAAATTATTTCCCTTTCAAATCACATCTATTAATAAAGTAAATGTTGACATTAGTTTGAATTTAGTTATTTTTTCATATTCACAAATATTGAATACAAACGAATCTGTTTAGAAATTTTTAATCTAAAGTTTAATTACTCTTGGGCTAATATATTTTGTATAATTAAAGTCCACTTTTAATAAAGTGGTTTCGATGTTTCTAATGATGTGAGTATAGCCTTTGAAGGCTTCCCAAAATATGAGTGTTAGCCCAGGGATACAATAACTGTTGTTAATTGAAAACACATTTTATAAATATCAAAGTTCTTTATTAACAAAATTGATGACAAAAAGTTGTTATTAAAAATTCATTTTATTTAGGAAATGAAACAAATTTTGATTTCCAATAGGAAATTATTTTATAAAGGGCGTTTCTGATAACATACATATGTATATGTACATGTATATGTTAAAAGAAGAGAATCTATACTCAAATTTTAGTTTTTGTTTTACCTTGGTTATAGAACAGTTTTATTAATTTTGTTTTGATAAAAAAAAGATTGATGTGTTTTTATAAGGAATAATAGCACTCATATGTGTCTAAACTCATTGATTAATTAATTTTTTTATTTTCAAAATAAATGATTACTGAAACAAATTGAATGAGTAATTAAAGTTCTCAAATTAAAATAACAAACAATTAATTTGCTACAATACTCAGACATGACTGAGAAAATGACATTGTTGTTTGTTGTTTGAGACATCTGATGGTTAAACAATTTAATGCTTCAACGAAGAGGAGAAGAATATTCCGAATCAAATGTGTTTTTTATTAAGATGAAAGACTAATATTATTATTATTATTCTCATTTCATTTTTATTGTTCTTAGGATTCATTCTAATAAATCACAAAATAGAAAATGTCAGCATTTTTTGAATAAACGAGACTTGCTGCTTTTTATTAATGACTTTTACGACTGTTTTCAGCTTGCAAGAATAATAATCTATAATTTGGATGAGACTTTGGCCATATAATAGAATCTTTGGCTCATTATATTACACTACATTCAAATGTCCCATAGCCACAATCCACGTGATACTTTGGCCATGTAGGATCTTTAAGTCTCATCAAAAATGATCATGGTGAGGTCTTCTACAATCATATTTAAATTGAAGATGTAGTACTTTTAAATGAAAGGTTCCTTTTTATAAGGGAGGCGGTGAAATTAGAACATGTGATCAAGATCTCAGAATTAAATTTGGAGTTTAACCATGTACAACCGAGAAGACGGTTTCTTTAGCTACGATTGAAAGATGAATTCTCTCCTTTAGAAAAGTTAAAAGTGAACCACGATATGAGTCTAGTAAACTTATGATATAATTAAACCTCAATAAATTTACTAGACTAATATGATATGAGTCATATCATTTTCAAAACAAAACTTTAAATAAACGTGGAATAATTGAAATAATACTTACTCATTTGAAATTATTACGTTATAAGTGTATGTGACGTGTGTGAAGCTTATACATTTCATGTTTTCTATGCATTGTTCAAGTGTTCAGGCATAATTTATTCAATATTGGGGAGAGTTTCGGTTCTAAGAACTTGATCAATAATATATAGAAAATCTGGGCTCTTGTCAATTGTGTATTTAGTAAACGTTTAATAATTGCCTCATTTATTTTTAATTTATAGTTAACACGATGAGACTTCATTTGGTGAAATGTCAATTAAAATCAAATTGAATTAAGATATTTCTTTGGGTCACACATAGGTCTGTTCCATAAGACCTGTCAACACAACTCTTTGACTCTCCTCTTCATTCTGTTCTTCATTAATTTCATAATTAGTGTTATTTTTACGACACAAACAATTATTGAAAATAAACATATTCTGAGCGCCTCTTCTAAATGCTTCATTCATCCAGCAATAGATTACTGGATTATAGCAGACACTACTGATGGCAAACGAATGCACAATAAGAAAAGCCGTATAATTATGTGTCACCAAATGCAAGTCAATCAGCAAATGGTAGCAGTTTAGGGGTAACCAACAAATTGCAAAAGTAGCACAGACCAGGATTAACATCACTATCCTCTTACGCTTGGCTTCACAGTAGCGCCGGTATGTTTGATCGGATGAATGAGTAGCCAAATGACCCTGTCTTGAAATGATAATTGCTATCTTTACGTATAGACAGCATGTGATCGACAACGGAATCAGATATTGGGTTAGAATTACTTCAATTGATAGCCAAAGCGGGAAATTAATGCCTATTTCGGGATATTTGGCGACACATCGCACAGAATGAATGTTATTATAGTATTTTTGAGTCAATGTATTGAATATGGAGTGGGGAAGGGATAGAATGAGTGACACAATCCATGTTAGAGCTATCAATAGAATCAATTTTTTTGAGGACAGGTATCGTGATATGTCGTGTGCGCCCCTTCGTGTGACGCTGTAGTAGCGGTGAATACTGATTACAGCCATAGTGACTGTCGAAACGTAAACACAACAGACCTGTATTAGTGGGACAATGATACACATGGAAGCGGAAAATGGCCAGTCCTGAAGCAGAATACGGGCGCAGTTGAACGGAATGTTTAAAATTGTGGTCAGAATATCGGAAACGGTGAGCGACACAATCAATAGGTTGGTTGTGGTCCGCAATTTGCGATTACTGTAAACCACTTTACAGACCAAACAATTTCCAGTCAACGACACAATCATTATTACAGAATAGGTTATCACAATCAGCACATTCCTCAACCTATTGTCCTCAGTTTTGCCGTCAAAACTGTCCCCGATGTTTACTGGAGTAGAATTGGAATTCATTTTAGTTATTAATGGGTCGCTTTATATGACTTTTTCGGTAAAGTATGCGATAATTAAACGCTTTCTCTTTTAGGGCTCAAATTTTTAATCAATTGTTTGAGTGTTATCTTCAAAGCCGTGAATTTTGATACGAATTGTTGAGAAGGGGTTTGCTTTCAGAGCGACTGAATAACACTTAAAATAACATCAATTCTGTGGAAATACTCCGACACAATTGCAGTGAAGTAACGATAACTCTAAGCACAGAATAAATTCTGGGCACAAATGCCAAGTATTCTTATTCAGCGCATGACTTGCCTCAAAGTTAATTGAACAAATACATTCTTAATTCAGTGCACTTTTGCTTCTATTCTATTCTATTTGATTCTTTGCTAATATCCTTTTGATTTTCTTTTTCAATCAATTAGGAAATGAATAAATACAGAAAATAGTCTCAGAATCCATCAAAAATATTATCACCTTTTAAGAAATTGAATTAATCTTTTCTATTGGATGACTATTTTATTTCCTGCCATTACTTAATGAGATTTCGCAACTAATGGTCTCTGGATATAGTCTTGGAATTCATTCATCAAATAGGAAGATAGTGGACAACTTAATTCCCATCTTATTCCAAATAAATCAACTTTAGTTCACACAAAAAATCTATTGTAGTTTATTCCCAACTATTAACAATCATTTGATCTAAATTTTAATTCTATAGGTTTTGTTGATAATTATTTTTTGGTATATATTTTGTTGGGAGTTATGAGTAATATTGATGGTCATGGGTCATGGCTTTTCCATAACCTTAATAATTCATAAAGTTGGAGAAAACATTAACATTACTACTCTATTAATATTTTACCATACTTATTAATTATAAAAATATTGAATTTATTTTCATATTAATTGCCTAATCTGTCAACAAATGAACGGAATATTTGAGATCAGAAATGTATATCATTTGACAATATTTGTCTGATTACTATCAAAACAAATCATTTAAAACATATTTATATTGAAAAACATTTTCATTTCAATGAATTGAATTATTTTTAGTCGAATTGCTTATAACTGACGACTGATTTATGAGTTTTATCGAAAGATTTCTTTATAAACAATTTCCTAATAATATCTTATTTCCACTATTTTTAAACCCTTACGCCCTTACACTACGATCACTCAATGAAAACAAACTGACAAGAGTAATTATCTTAATTAGAATTCCTTTGAGTTTTTTGAAACTGATCTGTTCTAGCAAAGAGTATTTTGCTTAAATAAATTATTTGCCCGAATAAATCACTGATTCTAATCTAGGATTGTTCTTTTAAGTCGTTCGAGCAAAAGATGAGACTAAATTAACTTTCTTAATTAATTGTTTCGGTGAATAATTGGCTTCCAAGCAATCGATTTGCAGCAAAAGAATTAAAGGAAGTGTATTAGCAAATGATCCTGAGTTGAACTATTCAAATTTAAACAAATTAAGAGCAATATTTATTGGAACACTTTGCACAGTTATTATACAAAATTGAAATGATGTGGATAATTAGATTATATTACATCAAATTATAAAACCATAATTGACAAGGTAATACAATTACAATCTTCCAAATCGGTAGTCATTACACAATTTAATCAAAAAATAAAATAAAATGCAATTTTCTAAGTTTTCATTCAAATGATAGCCAAGACTTCAATTGTTAGAATAATTTGCATTTTTATGACTTTAATACTCGTATGAGAATATTATGCTAGATAATGATGGCTTATGTTACTTCCCTTAATCAAGGTACAATTAATACACATTTTTGCTTATCCCTTTATAAAGTATAAGAATTGATTAAAAGTGAGCCATTATTATAATTTATTTTAAGCAATAATTTTGCGATAATTATATTTTTAATCCATTATTTTCAGACATAACACAAAATTAATGAATAATTTGTAAACAAATTCCTTTTTGTTTGGCGAGAAAATGAAGTTTTAATATGAATTGAGCTCTTTATTGAAGATTTTAGTTTTCAGAGAATAATAATTATTAGAAACGATCGAATAATTTGTGTGAACTCATTCCCAACTCATTCCCAACTCATTCCCAACTCATTCATAATTATTATTCTATGAAATGATTCGAAATCTTATACCATATTCTTTAAAAATTCAATTGAAATCATTCGTGACTTTAAATGAATTTTGTTTTAAATTTGAACGAAATTTAATAAAACTCATATATAAAGAAAAAGCATTATAATGAGCCCTGTTAAAAAAAACTTTCTTATAGACTAATAATATAAAGCTGAATATATTTCTGTGTTTCCCCATCAGATTATCTTCAATTTTGCCCAGAGACTTATTACATGCAAGATTATTATTCAAAAATAAATCGACTTTTTGTATAAATATTGATGTTGGCATCGAGTTATAAGAGTTCATTGCAGGGGTGCCGAAGGTACCCGACCTCAGGGGGGTATTTGGGCTATACCCCCCTTTTCGGCACCCCTGGTTCATTGAAAGCTTCTTGCAACAAAATCCTAAGATTTGAGTTTTCCTAAAACTGTTTCTTCGAATTAAACTATTTTTTGAATTGATTTAAATATTGTATACTTTTAAAAGATTTCAGTCGAACAAACTTTATCTATCAATCAGGGATGGCCAAGGGGAGGGGTAGACCTCTTACCCCCTCCTAGAGTCAAAATATTGTCAATCAAATCTGATGAATTTTGACCCCCCCCCTCCATCTAAGATTTTGCCAAATTTTAACATTACAAGTATTACCCCCTCAGAAATTTTCGGTCTTCATCCGGACTAGACCGGACCCTACCCCTCGAGACCCATCGAGCTTGGCCATCCCTGATAATCAATCTGTTTATCATTCAAAGCTATTCATGAGACAAATGGAAGGGAGAGAGAGAGAGAGTTTTGGTTTTGATTATTTGAAAAATTTAATATAGATTTTCACTTTTAGAAGATTTTGTTTGTTTTTTGGATTTTCTTATATAAAATAGTGAAATGTCGACATCAATACTACTTAAGGCAATAATTTATATATAATGGAAAAAATGCTCGTTTATAGTCGACTCTTATCAAAAGTAATGATACTATAAATAATATATCTCTCAAAAGTTAAAAGTTCTGTTTTTCTCATACTCTTCGCTAATTCGACGAAAAAGCTATTCATTGTGTAATATATGAAAAATTGCAACAAATTCTCCTAAAGAAAATGTGATAGACAAATATTTAAAACAAATTTGTGACGAAAAAATTCCCGCAACCTTTGTATATAGCAAAGAAATAAAATGACTTGCAACTTGAGAATTCTAAATTTTTCAGATTTGTTCAATACAAGTTATATTATGTACATGTCAAATTCAAAGTTTAACATTTGTTGGCAGAAATAAATTTCACATTTGTTGTCAATCATATGCTTTTAATGCCACATCACTTGTGATTCATGTAATGAATTCAAATTTATCCAATAGTTTTACCAATTTAGAATACCAGGCAAAATTTGCTTCATTCAAATGAGGAATTTGCTATAAAATGCAATAATATCCTAGATTAAGAATTGAAAATAATAAATGACGAAATAGATAGATCAGGCTATTCTGAAGTCCAATAAAATATAATTGTTTTGTATTATGGTTAAAAATCACTGAAAATGAGACCCTCCAATAACTTTGTTGCTGAGATCCCAACAACTATTTTACATGGCGCATAAATTTATCCAATGGATTGCTTGTATGAATACTATGCAGACCAACTTTAAGGCGAAACACTCCATAAACAATGTACTAGATTTGTAAACGTTTTATGGATAGGAATGAATTTATGCATTAAGTGAAATACAAGACTTGGTGTAGTTTATGGAATCTCAGCAAATAATGTGAAAAAAGTTATGTAAGATCTGATTTTCAATGTTTTTGGCTGTAATGAAGTGTATGTTTCTGTTCCTCTCCTTCTCATTACAAATGATTGCTATATAAAGTCAATTAATCAAAAGTTTATTTTTGTGACACATAATTGTTTTTAATAAATTGTAGTAAATTTCTCTAAATAAATCAAATTCCTTAATAAAAATGATCTATTTCAACTCATTTATTCTAAGAGAAAATGTTCTAAACTTGAATTTAGAAATCCAAAAATTTATACTGACAAATTAAAACGTCTTCTCTTAACAACTTTGATTGATTTTTATCTCGTTGTATAGCTTGCTTATTTATTCTAACTGTATATAGTTTTTAATGAATACAAACGATTTTCTGATTCAATAATAATGTCTTAATATTTAGTGTTTTCTATCTTTCCCATATAGACCCGATTATAATACATTTATTGTGATGTATAATCATTTTGTCTCTTCCATTTTAATAGAAAATCGATCATGGACGACTCGCAATGCTTTTGAAGAAGAAATGCATTTCTCTTTCTGAAAATTATGGTCAACCCATATAACAAAATCTAAGACTAATTTAATAATAATAATTATGTATGGATTCGATGATTGAACACAATTTGTGTCAATTTGATGACCAATTTTATTATATTCATGTTATTACTCACAGATTATTTCCAAAAGAAAAGACCTTTATATCGTCTTAATTCCAATGACTGATAAGTAGGGCAAAGAAGAGCGAGGGAGGGAGAGAGAGAGAGAGAGAGAGAGAGAGAGAGAGAGAGAGAGAGAGAGAACTCAATTATTCAATAAGGTTTGGGAATCTAATACTGTCGTCTTTTTATTCCTTTCCTCCGCTGTCGGGCCATACATTGAGTTTGATTTGCGACAAATTTGTGACTTATTTTTAATATTATTAGTGTCGTAATGATATGTTTCGTTTGTAGTAATCATGTTTACCCTTAATGTGAATCACTTAATAAATGATGGAATATGCGGTATAATATAGAATTCATGGAACTTGTAATGAATTTTGAGGGTTGGGATGAGTGCTCAGAAGCAAAAGTTTGTCTTAAATGTGTTTAATATTTAATAACATTTTTTTTATATTCCATGTGTTTCGATAAATACTTGAGAAAACCAAAAGACTAACACAAGAAATGAAAGTAAGTAATGAAAGTAACATATTGGGAAAGACTAACATTTTTTTGTAGATTCAATATCTCTATTGACTGATCAATAGATTCCAAGACTAAAAAGCTTTTGAAATTATTAAAAAAGAAAGCCTAACAAATAGTTTCCAATAAAACCTTAGATCTTTAGTTGTTTGTTATAAAAAATAATAAATCTTCAAATTTTATGTATTCAATAGAATCCCAATATTTCCCTGATGTTTAGCTTTGCTTAACTTAAATTAAAAAAATATTCTTAGACAAACAAGTTTATGTAAAAGCTCTTTTGATGAATTTTGCTCTGTAAGAGAGCACAATTTGTTACCAAACAATCTATTCTTTCATACCAACGATGATAATATAGACCCAAGTTAAAAAAAATACTTTGACTTTAACTGTTCTTGATAATTTGTGTTAAAAGCAAGATGTCCTTTTAAAAAGTATTCAACAAAAGCTCTCTTTTAAATGGTTTAAAGACTTTTGTCTGACATTTAAGAATGTCATATAAATGAGTGGACATCTCTGAGTCTTATTCGCGACAAAAACAGACTCTTTGCCAGACATTAAGCTCTGATTACATTATTTTGTCTGTCATTCACACAACAAATGAATTTATTTTATAGGCGACGAAAACCTCATCACAAAAAACTAATCATTAAATACTTGTTCGACAATAAAACAAAATAGAGATAAATAATTATAAGAATCACTTTAGTCTTACATTTATGTTGACTATTCTTAGAAGTGAGTGATTCCATAATTTTGATCAAGCATTATTTGCAATATGTTTACATATCAGATTCTATCATCCTTTCAATTTTTGAGCAGATAAGAGAGGTAGTCTTATTTTATTATAATAAATATAATATGATGATTTTAATTACTAATAATAAGTTATAGTAACAATTTTAGTAATTATAGTAAAAATCACCAAGTTTAGAGCACATGGTGATTTGGCTGTAAAAATCAGTTGATGATACTTGATGTAAACTAATTTTCAGAAGAAATCTCGTTGTAATTCATTGAATTTCAAACCAACGACAAGAAGAAAGCCGATGGCGCTCCCGATAATAACCTGTTCATTTTGATTAGAAAAGTTAATCATATTTCAAATACAGATTCAAATTGAACTTACTTCAAAATACCTCAAATATGTTATGGTATGTATGGCATAAATATCGAAACCGATTGAATGAGTGCCCATTCGCTGAATGGTATTCAATAATTTGTACCGAAGACGGAGTGGCAGTGGTTTTAATGCAATTGAATTTAACGTTTGATAACTCTGTCGGCTCTGAAACAAAATATTACAAAGAATAAGAAGATTTGTTTCGATATAAGACCTTAACACTTCTTACCGAGTACTCCACCTGAGAGGCTGAGTAGTATATGAGGGTTGTGTAGAGACATATTGAGGATGTCATAAATAATGCCACACACCGGCCAACAAAGGATATGTCGTAAAAGATGGAGACATGGATGGCCAGTAGAAGGAGCGGAATCTTAATCGAAGTGTTCGTTATTATGAATAGACCCCAGAATTTGTTACAATTAAAAGTTAGTTGAGTAATACTGTCATGCTCTTTTAGGAGCGCAATAAGTCGTTGGTGGTTTGACCTATTATACTTGCTCCAATTAACGAACAGATGCTTCAAATTAATGTCAAACTGTTTAAACCGAAGTGTTATGTAATAACAAATTTGATTGAATATTATAAGACATGATTTAATGGACTTCTGGTTGAAGTAAACCCAAAAAACGCTCACAACTGCCCAGAAATATGCCAAAAACGAATGTCGATATACATCTGGCCAATGATTCAAAAGGATCCAGGTCATTGAGCCACCGCCAGAAAATAGAGCCCCGCAGACGAAGAAATAGAAGAGTCCTTTGGTTCGAAAGATTCTTATTCGGAATTTACGGCGAATCTGGATATCATTGACTAACTTCTGAAACCCAGTACCACCCAAACCATCCGTGAATTTTCGGTTAAACATGTCATAGATTTTGACCCAACTCTGCATTGGTTTAGTATTTTTGTACTTGATAAATTCGAAGATTATGATGGGTCCAGGTAATGTCCACAAGGCCAAAATCAGACCCATTTCCAGTTTTGGTACACCCATATAACCAGAAGTATCTCCCAAATAGTAAACCAGAGTATTGTCGTTAACTAGGTAACAGCTATAGAACAGCTTCACAGTTAATATCCAGAGCACCAAAAGTCGAAATCTATGCCAAATGATTTTCTTTCTCACAATTTTCATAACTCTTGTCGTACGATTGTCCTCGCGCTCGATAGCTGTGTGTCCTAGCAAACCCCATGACCTGAGGTTAGCTTCAATATCATAGGACTTTTGGCTAATATTGTGGAATTCTTTCACTTTGTCTAAACGAGGTCTAATCTTGGTTTTCATTTTGAAATCAAATGATATTTTCCTTTGTTTTCAAATTGTTTTTATAGATAAAGTAAATTATTCGAAATCGTAATTTACTTATTTATTCGTTGAAGCATAAAGATATTATTTTAATGTTTGAAAAATAATAAACTATCTTGATCGAATAATATTAAGTTTGCTAATAGTTGATCATCATCTTAATGGTAATCATTAGGAATCAATTTGTTCGATAAGTGTTTTGAACGAAATGCAATGTTTTCTACTAAACTACATATTTAATTATGGTAAATGATGTTTACTACAGGTTTAAAAGTTTCATCTTGTTTTTGTTTGCCAGAGCTCACTTTTTAGACCTTGTAATATATTTATACATAAACATATAATATACATATACATGTATATTAATATTTCAAAATATTGAAATATCAATATTAAGCAATCAAATTAACTTGAATTACATAATCGTGGAGAATCTTTAAGCACTATATCACTTGTTTCATCAAGCAAAATAAGCATAAGAAATGTTATGATTGCAATACTTTGCGATAACTCAAATTCAATAAGAGAAATAAATTCGAAACTATCTTGTTCTAAATTGACAGATAATAAGAAATTGGAACAAACATTCAAACTTAATTCTTAATCTAGCTAATTTAATTTTAATTGCTAAATTAAAGCATAGTTTGCTTGAATTTAGAATAATATAATATTTTTATTGTAATGTTAATTGCAATTCAATTATACAAATATTGAGTAAGAGTTTGTCATTGAGTGAAATGCCTTAACTTTGACTGCATTTACAAAGAAATAGCTGACAATCGATTGATTGTATGGAAAAGTTTGTCGGTATTTGTCTGTCAAGTCTTTAAAGTATAAAAGAAGTGTAGAATCGATAGAATCCCATAACAACTGTAATCGACAATCAGTCAGACATATCATAAACAAACCATTTGTGGAAATTCTTCCTAAAAAAGAGATGAATTTTCTGTTGAGTTATGGCATCGCTTGCAGTGAATTAAAGCGTTAATTGAGTTTTTGAGTGTTTGCCAATTTTGGAAATAAGCCAATAAAACACTACTGAATCTAATTTCAATTTCAAATGATAAATGTCATTGAGAGGGGATAGTCTATCGCAGTGGCGTCAGCAGAGTGTGCGGTTCTCAATTATTTACTAATTTCATGACTATTTGTATGAAAGCCATTGTCGTTTACGACTCACATCTAATGCCTAATTAAGAGTGATTACGTCGATTGTGTCCAGCTATTTTGTGCGACAAAACTTTTCCGGAACACACATCCGTAGAACAAACACTGAAGTGAGTGCTCACAAACAATTGATTTTTACATTAAATTCTAATCAAATTCATTGCATTTATTATTGTTTTGTTAAATTTTAAACTCATTTAAATTGTTTTCTTCGCAAATGTTATCAACTTTTAGATAAATATTCAAATTGTGTTTAAGTCAACAGTTTTCGAATGACTTTACTTCAATTTATAAATTAGATAACAGTCGAGAGAGAGAGAGAGAGAGAGAGAGAGAGAGAGAGAGAGAGAGAGAGAGAGAGAGAGAGAGAGAGAGAGAGAGATTGTGAAAAGTTTAATGGATTAAATACTGAAAGCCTTGAAAAGCCAGAGATATGACGACAGACTCGTCACTGAAATTGATTAAAAAGCAATTTAGAGACTAAATGAAAGTATTTTCTCTTCAATTATAAGGAAATGTTGTGAAGTGTTCATCGATCGCAACATAAGTTCACATTAATATAGAATTGTTTAAAATTCAAGACAATGGACACCACATTACTGCCCAACTCTGACTATCACACACCTGTTCTTAGCCTCAAAAATAAGGCAAACGAACAAAAGGTAAGCTGATATCCTTGCTCCAATATTGCAACCATTCCTAAACTACTTAAAAATTGAAGACTTTTTATATTCTGACAGATAAAAGAGTTGACGAATGGCTTTCTTCCGACCAAAAGGACATTGTTACAAGTGTCCGACATATTTACAAATGAGATTGAACTAGGTTTATCGCCTAACCCTGCCAAAAAATCAAGTCTAATTATGGCCAACACTTTTGTAACACAACTCCCTGATGGAAAAGAGCAGGGAAAATTCATGTCATTAGATTTGGGTTCAAGTAATTTCAGGGTCGTTTTATCAGAGTATAATCCTGATGGTACCAATAAGTTCCATCTTAAACACTACACTGTTCCTGTCAAATTTAGAAGAGGTGATTCTAAACCAGTAAGTTTATTCTGACTTTGTCAGTATTTTTCTTATCAAAACAACCCTGAGCTATGCAAATATGATAAAACAATATTAAAATATTTTGAGTGACCTTGATTACTAAAGCACTTGAGAAAAACAAAAACTAATCGATTATTAGAGAAAATATTTGAAAATAAAGCCTAGAATTGAGTGAATAAATAATGTAGTCTTGCAAGAATCAGGCGATTCTCTACATCTACTCAAAAAGACATTAAATTTGTTCCCCAATTGACTGTCGAACATACCTTTCATTTCATGCGAAGTCCATTAAAACCAATTACTTTTCCAAATTCTTCAAAGAATTTCAATTACAATAACTAGACTATGCAAGATCCATTCAATTTTTTTAATCATAAATTACATGTTTGTTAAATACAAACAATTATGCAAAATATGCTGTTTATTGAAATATCATGCTCATCATTCAATTATAAATGAAGCGTTGATTTCAATGACGTTAATAATCAAATATTCAAGCAATCTGGTTTAATGTGCAACTTTAGAAAATAGCCTTGCAAATTGCCAAACTACTATTAATCTCTTTTATCGCTAATAAATGAGTTTAAATTTAAGTGAGATATCAATTATTTTTTGCAGTTATTCTACTTTTTTGCCGAATGTATAAAAGACTTTGTGGACACATTCCTCCCCGACTGTGAGGATGAGATAGATATGGGTTTCACCTTTTCATTTCCCATGGTTCAAAAAGCAATTAATGTGGCCATTTTAGAGACCTGGACCAAAGACTTTGACTGTCCCGACGCTGTCGGCAAAGACGCCGCACGACTACTACAAGAAGCCATCGATGAACACAAAGGTCTAAATGTGAAACTCGTGGCCACACTTAACGATACGACTGGAACACTTGTGCAGGGCATGTTTTATGACCCAGCTTCCGCTATTGGTCTCATTATCGGCACCGGCAGTAATGCCTGTTATGTTGAAAAGATTGAAAATGTCAAATATTGGAAGGACAGGGATGAGTGGATCAAAGAAGGCTATGATTGGGTAATCATCGATCTGGAGTGCGGAGGGTTTGGTGATAATGGCGTTATTGACTTCGCAAAGACTAAATATGACCAGAGTCTCGACAAGGAGTCGCTTTTCCCGCATTCCTATACATTTGAAAAGTTGATGGGTGGAAAGTTTCTTGGTGATATCGTTAGAAGAGTGCTTTTAGATTTGACAGAGCACAGTTTAGTTTTTAATGGAAAAGTGACCAAGGAACTGAAAATATCTGAGGTTATTACTGCACATGATCTTTCGGCTGTTGAAAGGTAACTTTGAAAGTTGTGAATAAAATTTAATGAAAATCAATCATAATGAATTACAAACTAATTGCACAAATATATTCAAGCAGCTTCTATAGCGATGACGATGATAATTTTTACAAATCATTGGCCACACGTCTGGGCTATAAGTCGTTGAGTCAGGAGGACAGGGAGATTGTTAGCTATGTGTGTTCGATAGTGAGCGTTAGGGCGGCGCTAATGTTGGCCTCAATTCTCTCTAATCTAATCAAACGTATCGATAGAGAAGAGGTAACGATCGCTGTCGACGGCTCTGTATATAAATATCATCCAAAACTTCACAAATTGATGACTGACTTCATCAATGAATTGGTTCCGAAGGACAAGAAGTTCAAAATAGTACTTGCAGAGGACGGGTCGGGAAAGGGGGCCGGACTGGTGGCTGCCATCGCAACAAAACTAAAACATTGATCACAAAAATAATCGAGAATTTAAATACCTTTTATTTGAATCATATTTGAAACTAATTATTATAAGAAGTTTTATATTTTTTTAAAGGGTTTAAAGCATTTCTAATGAAGAAATTTTGCTCAAAATAAACAAAATTGTTATCATATTCTACCCGAGTAGCTATTAATTTAGTCCAGTTACATTTTTAATCCAGTCCATTTTCATAGGCAACCAAACAACAATAGAGTTACCCATTGTTGTGTTCTGACACTTATATATATCATTTTGATCGAACGCTGACGAAGATATCACACCAATTGCAACTGCCCGACCAAGATGATATTGCCAAACTATAGAACCAGAATCACCCTGAATATAAACAAGTTTAAACATGTGATGAGAGCATCTTTCATGTTATCACTTACAGCACAAATTTTTTGATTGTCCAGCATTTGAGTTTGAATAACAGGACCACCAAGCTCTCCGTATCCAAGTTTGTCTGGATAATCCAAAGAGAACTTCAAGTAACCCATTTAAAGCCGTGTTGTTAAATATTGACCGCCCCATCCTGCTCCCATTGTATACTCATTCTCAATGGGTGCGAAGTCCCTCTTTTGCGGTAAACATATCGGACCAATGTTAAAGTGTTTGAAATCCTGCTGTTTCGCATAAGTTATGATGGATTCTTGCAATTTAATCAAACCTATATCATTTGCCAAGTTGGATTCATTATACCCAGGATGTGCGTGTATTTCTTTTGCTCGAACATTAGTAAAGGGGGTATCAAACCAAGACTTATTTTTAAGATCATAACCAACGAAGATACCGAGCCAAAACGGATGAAAGCTTTTTAAGGAATTTATTTAAATAAATAGAATTTTCCATGTTGAAGTATTACTCTCCGAGACAATGAGCAGCTGTCAGTACCCATTGGTCAGCAATAAATGCACCACTGCACAATGCTCCAGTAGTTATACTTAAATAAAAACAAGCTTTGGATCAATGTAATAGACACTATATGTACGGCCTCCTAGACTTTAATTCTTTATCCCCTCTTGAAGACATTGTATTTTAAAAAGACTTTATTTCACATAATTTTGCTAGATAACATATACACACACAAGATGTGCACATCACAAGGGTTAGAGACAGACTGAATGTATTGTCGAGTTATTGCATACCAAGTAAAGGATGTGTAAATCATAACAATTTTATAATCATAAACATTAAAAGGAAGCACAAATACTTTTAGAGTTACCAAGCAGATATTGGACGACTACACTCTGATATTATTCAATTCAATTAGAAAACATCAAAACCATTTTCAAAGTATAAATGTGTTCTTTTACGTTTAATTGATAATAAAGAATATTTAATTAATAACTTGTTGAGACTTACGTATAAGTAATAGGGCCCCCGAAAAAAAATTGCGCTTCAAGATTTTGAATAGCGTAAAAACTGCTCATGATATTTCAATTCTGTAAAAAGCATATGAAAGATCAATATCCGAAATATTTTTTAGCATGGTCACTAATAAAATAGTTTCTCAAAATTTATGAGGAAATGGGAGGTTTGCA
>JAQGCS010000986.1:0-16386 GCA_034702105.1 Fuscozetes fuscipes
TAATTAATACATTTTCGCTTTCGAGATTCAATTGTACCTCTCTCATATTGGGGTTGACTGTGACTATAACTGTATTTCTCTTTTTTTAATGGCATCTCACAAACTCGGTGTCTCTCATCATATTTGTTGATTTAAAGTCGAATTTCTCCTAGTTTCAAAACATGATTAAGATTATTGCTTCTAAATATTATATCTAAATTATTATTTGTGCGCACATGTGATAAAATTTTAATCATAACAATTAAACGAAAATTTAGTATAATTTTGAAAGTTTAGCCTAAATTTTAGGGTTCTTTTAAAATTTAGCCTGAATTTTCAACTCTACTTCCCAGACATTAATCAGACTATAAATAAATTGTTATCAAAATTGCAAATATTGAATGTAATGGAATCTAATCGATCAAAACTTTCAATTCTCTAATCATTCGATTTGAAGAGAATGGAAATGCCAAGTCCAACATTTTCTAATCTAACCTTGGTATTCATCAATTTCTAATTATTTGTAATGTTTATCATTACTTTTTTTGTCTACTATTTATGCGAAAAAGTCAACTGAACTTTAATTAATTAATTTATTACTGCACTAAAAGGAAGTTTAGCTCTTCACAAATGAATTTGATTGTGAAAGGTCACATTTTAGGAAAGAAGACATCTGTGCGGACAAACCATCCATTAGTTGATTATTAAAATTGAATCTAAAAATATTTACATAGAAATTGAGTTAAGCAACAAATAATAGATTAGACTTAACAGTAATTTTCAAAAAATTATTTTATGATAAAAAAGATTCATTAAAATGTTATTTGATATCATATTTAATTAAAAGGCTTTTAATTAATCGGATGAGAGATAATTAATTGAATATATAGTATATTTAGACACTTGTTTACTATGTGCATGAAATTTTCATGAATATCAATCTTGTACATTTTTGTTTATTGTATGCAGTTCAATTTTGACCAAAAGTTTCAAAATAAGAAAGGATTGAATGAGTTTTAAAGCAACAAATAGTGGCATACTTTTGAAGGCCATAGTCTGTTACTAATTGTTTGAAACGAAGCACTTAACAAATGGTCGGCTATTATCTAAAAGAGTAATTAAAACTAATTGATTGATAAAATGTTTGAAACGACTTTTTGTGGACCCTTTCAATATGGCATCAAATCAGTCATAATTACGGTACAGACGAAAGTCTCTTCTGAATTGAGGTAAACATTAGTTTAATTGCATCCGAAGGCGATTCGATTAAAAATACAGTGAAAATGTTAGTATCGAACACATTGTGAGAGAAGACTCCAAAGTTGACAGATTCATGAGGGATGTGTTTGTGCGCACTTCTGGAATTCCCCAAACGGTCCGCCGTCGACACTGAGGCTGTGCTAAGAATAAGTGAAACTGAGAGTCAAGTTTTGCGATCAAAAAGTTCACAAATGTTGTGCTTTCTGTCAGACAATCTCTTTGTACCACAAAATAAGGAATCACTTCATATCGCAGACAATATTCTTATTTTTGTGGACAACCACTCCATATATCTATCGATGGCAGAGAAAAAGGGAAAACTTTTTAAAAAAATGTTCAAAAACTTTACTAAAAGTCGTGTTATATTGCACTCGATTTGATCGAAAAAAGTATTTAAAATTTTGGACAAGATCATTTCATTGAAATGGACCCTGTTTGGCTGAACACCCAAAATATCACACAAGCAGCTAATAATGATTCCTCCGAAATGGATCTGTTATTTCGGCAAAGACTGGAAGCACTGGAGGCCCCGATGAGAGCCTTTATGATTAGCTTATATTCGTTGACTTCGTTTTTGGCGTTTTTGGGAAATGTTGTCGTCATTATTGTCGAGATTTTCGGCAAAAGATCGGCAAAGAATTTGCGCAAATTCCTCATAAATTTGGCCATTTCTGACATTCTCGTCGGTGTATTCTCAGTGCCGTTTACTTACACCGACTTCATGTTAGGACAGTGGATATTCCCGTTCTGGTTGTGCCCATTCGCTCAGTTCGTTCAAATCTTGTCAGTGTTCGTCACTGCGTTCACTCTAACCATAATCGGTATCGAAAGGTAAGACAAATTTCTTTATTTTCGTTTAAAATTTGCCACAATTTCAAAGCAATTCATTATTTAATGCATTCTTTTGAATAAAATTAATCACAATTTCATTCAATTCATTCAAATTATAGCTTTTCACTCAATCATATGAATTGAAATGAATTATAGCAGGGTATTTTTCAAATAAGAATAGGTTAAAAAGCAAATGACTGATCATTTTTTAGAGTAAGAAATGGAAAGTTTTAAAACCCAACAAATAATTGATAGCTTTGTAAGAAAAAGTTTCCGACAAATGAAATCATTTTTTCCTCAACTTTGCAAATGAACTCTGAATTTGTTTCGAGTCTTAAAAAATGAACAGAAATTGCATTAAATAAAATATTATTCATGAAATTATATAATTTGTTTTCGGCATAAATTTTAAATTTTGTCTGATTTTAAAAAATATAAATTCAAATCATATTATGTATTTTGCAACTCATTTGTCTCATTCATTTTGATTATTTACCAAGATTCAGGGTAAAATTAATCAAGTCCTCAATCAACTTAAATTACAATAAATTTGAAATTTTTCAAATCTTATTAGTTAGCATTGAGTGAATACAATTGCAGATAATTCTCACATACACTTAATTAAATTACTTTTAGCAATCACCAAGTTTCCATATGGCATATCTAAGGTTGGCAAAAACAGACCTTTCAAAAAATGGCTTTTTATTATTTAGGATTATTAACTAAAATGATTGAACAGAATGTAACTATGGTAAAATTTCCAATAAGGTAGTCAGAACTATCGTATCTATTAAACTCAATGTGGACACGGAGGTCATATATGAAAATGATCACTATTTTTTATTAATTTTGAACCCATTGAACTCACTTGAATATAATTTTTTGATGAACTTGTACACCAATTTTTGATATTATATATAAGTAGAAATCACAGAAACAGATAAATCTATTGGTTAAAACAAAATGTAAACAAATATATATTCAAGTTAAAAATGCAATTTCAATATTTATTTCCAGTAAATGATTTTAGTGTACTTTTTCTATGTCCACTTTGAGTTTAATAGGTACGATAGTAAAAACCAGCTTTTTCGTGATTCTAAATAAGAGTCATGTTTTTGCTAACTTTTTTTCGCGAGAGCAAATCATTGCTAAGGACTTGAGACAACAAAAAGAAAAAAGTGCAGCAAAAAAATGTGACATAATTGAGTACTTACACCAAAAACTGAAATTTACTGTATCGTTATTTTAGGCCATCTTTTTTCTCTCAAAATTGCTTTGTTTTATTCTATAAATAATATACCATCTATTATACAACTTTGTTTTTGTGCAACCTTATGCAAAGTTATATATTTATATTATATTTTGATATAAAAGTTGATTAACCTTTTTTACTACACATTCTATGGAAACATCCATCAAATGAGTGTATTTCTAAACAACTATTTTCCTCTGTTTTAAGTAGAAATTGATTATTTACTAATTTGAGATAACCTCACTTTTTGATTGACTTTTTGTGAGTCGTAACCACTTGTGGTTGAGATTTGTTTAATTAAAGTCATATCATTTTAAGTGATACTTAAATAAACAGATAATAATAATAATAATGATCTAGTAAAGTATTTATTAAATGCGATAAATGGAAAAATTGCCAAATATTCAAATCAAACAAATTTATCATTTAAATATTGCAAACATTCACTAAATTAACAAATTATTAATTATAAAATTGATTTATTTTTCACTAAATTTGTGAAGTATATAGTTTTTTCGGCCCCCGCGGCAAAGGGAAGAGGCAGGGCTGGTCTATTGAGATATACCTTAAAAAGAGATGGGGATGAAACTGGGAGATATGCCGTGGAGGAGACCATTGAACCATATGCTTTAAAGAGGGATGGGATTAAGATAGACTATAGCGATATGCTTTGAATAGAGATGGGAATGAGAACAACCTATGGGAATATGCCTTGGAGAATGATGGGATTGGGACTGTATTACGAGGATATTTCTTTGAAAGGGATGGCAGTATGTGAGAGAGGGCAGATATATGATTTATAGATCTTAGATTAAATCTATCGGAGGAAGTACACATTACATTGATAGATCTCATGTGGCAGGGTCAGATTCTATTAGTGTTTAAGACTTGCACTGATAGATCCTGAAAAATAATAATAATTAATTTTCACAAATATTTTAGTAACAATATTTCCAAATTTTAAGAATATTTTTAAACTAAATTATACTAATAGGTCCTATGTTAAATCTATGAATGAGGTTATATGTTAGAGTAATAAATTTAATTATAAGTTAAGTTAGGCATAGGCAGGGGTGCTGAGACTGGTCGACCTCAGGGGGTCCCTCGAACCAAAAAGTCAGGGGACTATAGGGGGTATTTTTCTGACTCGCCGGAAAAAACACAAAGGGTCCCTCTGCACTTTTTTTGTTCCTCAAAAATTTCGACAAAACTCCCAAAATACGCTAAAAACCTTAATATTTTGCTGGGGGTCCGATTTGCCTCAAATCTAGGGGGTCTCCTCTAGCTCAAAAACTAAAGAGTATTTGAGCTATACCCCCTCTCGGCACCCCTGTGCGTGGGTTAATCAAAAATGGAAGTGAAACCCGGAAATGGGGATTTCAATTTGATAACAATTCTTTTAAATTAATTTAAAACTAATCAAACACTTTTAAAATTAATATATGGTGTGAATGTAGTGGGAATTGAGCTTGAACCGAACTTGTTTTATGTTGGCAATTATTCTATGTGAGTTAAAAAAAACTATTTCAAAACCTTAGAAACAGTTGTGTATGACAGGGTCAGTTAAAAGTTGCACTTTGATTGAGATCACTGTGTTTGTATTAAAAAAATGTCAGATTCAGTGACAATTATATATTGTTCTACATTTTCCAACTAATTTATACAATGATGAGAATGGGTAACAATTTGTTTGTTTATCAAAATTATGATTTATTACACATTTAGAGCAGAATATTCTTTAGACTGACTCTCGAGACTATCTTTTGACTGAAAATATGATTGACTCGGAGTAGAAAACTATTAATATTAATAAAATTGCTTTTAACCGTTTCCTCTGAAGATAGCGATCTTAAAATAGCTAACTCAAAAATGACTTTTTTTTACGATCTGGTTGAATGTTGGAAACCTGATCATATTCATAATACTTCCATTTCTTGATTAAAAGCCAAATGACTTTGGGCTGATTTTCCAGTATTTTGTTTTGCAAACGATATATGAGTTCTTCGTTTTATCCCTAATTAATAATTTTTTCCACAAAACGGAAGGTTTTCTGAATAATAAACTTTAATTTTATATCTTTTGGTTAAATCTAAAGTTACGAAAGTCGCGCAAAATTACATTCATTTCAAAATTGGAAACTATTTTCATTATTGTTTGTCATTGACATTGAGTTTATGTTAATTAATCCCACTTATTGCAAATGCATAGATTCAGAGATTTTTATTGAAAGACCAAGATTATCGTAATACATATTCGAAAATTTTTTTATTTATCAGATAAGATATTTAATAACGAGAAGAAAATTTTGAAATAAATAACTATAATTAATATACGCCTACAACTCATCCAAAACCTTAATTATCTTTTTATTCAATTCATGAACGATATTAATACAGTGATTAAATGAATTACATGTTTGTACTAGCCAATTCCTATTACCTATAGTAATTGGATAAATTTGACCATCTGTCGGATTATTGCTTCAAATTAATCGATAATCATTTGGCATTTCTCTCCAAATATCAAAAATATTTCAATTTTGAGCCCAAAATATTTAATTCATTTTTTGATAAATTTTTGAAATTAAAATTTAACTCAAATTGAATTCAAAATTTTGCGACAAACAAAACAAAATAAGATTTTTATTATAAGTGCAAATAATTTAACGATCACTGCAAGCAATTATTTTAAGAAGGGATAACCAAGGGGATTTAGCAAAAATACCCCTGAGCCTTAGAATTTTGGAAATACCTATTACAGGGGTGGCCAAGCAAAATTAGTAATTAATCCCTAGTTCATCTCTATAGGTTCAATCTTAACATTTATTACTATTAAATTATTTTATGGCCATATCCAAATGAATATCCAAATTTTGTGAAAACTAAATGACCATTGTTAAAGATAAATATACTTGCTTAAATCCTTAAAGACTCAGTTGGTTTGGTATTTGACTAATGGATATTAATATTTGCAGATACTTCGCGATTCTGTGTCCGCTATCGAACCGGAATGTGGCGCAATGGTTCACCAGTCGGTGTCATATATTGTTAGCTCTCGGATGGCTATTTGGCGCTATTATAGGATCTGTCGCTATGGTATTGATTCTATAGTTAATCCCATTTCACATTCATTTAGTCTAAACTTAAGCTAATAAACAATTAATTTAAGAGTCATTCGGTTCGCTATAATGTCGAGAGATTTGCTTCATTTGATCAGTTGTGTAACCAATAGATTATATCGATTTTTAATAATAAGTGATTTATTAAATGTCTTTAATGAGAGTACAGCTCATCATTACTTAGACGACAAACTTTTTATTTGTTTTGACTCACGAATCAAAACAAAACATTCGAACATTTATTGAATAATTATTTGAATGTTTACTTTACTAAAACACTTTCTATCACTTAATGAGAACTCCAAAGAATCTAAAGTTAGAAAAGATTTGTTTATATTTGATGTGATCTGAATAGAAATGACTTATTTGTTGTTCAAGTCTTTCAAAAAGAGGCCTAAGATTCACAAAAATCGATTGCTTTTTATTTCCCAAATGAAAAGATTACTTACCATCCAATCAAATCCAAATTTGATGGAAATCGAGACCACCCTCTAGTCTGCAGAACCTTTCAAACTCTTTTTGTTTATTTACTATCGGTTCCGTTCTATTGACGTGATATTCTATCAAATTCAAACACCGGGTGCAACATTTTATCACCAAACTTAATTATTTAAGTGATTTTCTGATCTCTCATCATTTATTATGTGAATCAAAAATTATTCAATAAATTCTTTAGTTAGCTAGTAAACAGGCGTGGTCAAGCTCGACGATTCTAAAGATCAAGGGGAGTAGATTTTCAAAAAAATTCTAGGAGTATATATACCTGTAATGTTAAACTTTTTGGCAAAATTTAGGGGGGTCAAAACTCATCGGATTTGAATGAAAATTTTTCGAGCTAGGGGGTTAGATGTGGACTCCCTTGTTGTATCTTATTTGTAGGTATTTTTTTCAATCTGTTGTATTATGTTAACTATGCTCTCAAGGATATTTTATTGCAATTAAATTTCTAACATAACTCTGGAGAACGTCACTTAAGAGAGTGAAGTAATAATAATATAATAAATTTGAGTATATCTACAAATATTATAAGGAATGTTGACGATTAGGCATATAAAGGAATGCTCTGGTAATGTAATCGACACTTTAAACTTCAATATTTTAAGGTTTTGTTGTAATCTTCAAATTTTTGCCAACAAAATGCATGCGAGAAATGATCTAACTCTAAGTATTAAGTATTATTCGATTATTCAATTTATTGTGAGACTCCATCAGACATAACAACCCTCAGGAAGTCAGAGCAGGGTTTTCCTAAAATTTTATCTCGAGTGCAAGGGGATGGCGAACGAGAATCAACATTTTGTACTGGAATTACCTTTCCACTGCTTGCGACCAGGGTTTTGGAAAAGAAATTCTGTATGATCAGAAAATCAGTAAAATATCGAGTGCCTAAAAAGTTTCCGGTTTCTATTTCAGCGCACACAGTGGTCACTTTACTATACAGCGATGTATAAAGATGACCACATTTTCAAGTTTTTAATAATTGATGACATAATAATAATATCGTCCAAACCATCTGTTATTGAATTTGTTTTTTAGTTTAATTTAATTAAAATTTTTAGTTTAAATTATTAGTCTTATGAAACGTTAGATTTTTGATATAAGATTTCTGTATATAAGGCAAGTGTAGGTTCAACTTAAGTTGAAAAAATATTCGGCTAAAAGTTCTTGAAATACAAAATGTTAGTAAACCTTATTCATTTCTCAAATTTAATATTTATCCTGATTGGTTTAAAACAAAGAATAGAAAAATGGAAGAATCAATTAAACGTTTATGGTTGTTCATCGGCAATATTTTTAACAATCATGACCCGGGATTTTTTTGTAAATTTTAAAAATCAGAACTTTTCACAGCACCAGACCCGATCTAGACCAACTCTGAGATTTTTGCTAAAATCCAATCTGGTCAAATCCGATCCGATCCGACCTACATCTCAGTTCACGTCAAATGTTTGAATGTCTCTCTATATCGACGAATAGGAATAAAATTCATTACTTTTCAAAACTTATTTTTCTAAATCTCTTATTAAGAGGTTTATCACAACAAATATTTTAAAAGGAAAGCCTTAAATTTCATTTATTATTTCAACAAGATACAAAAAACTTGTTTTTGTTTTATTTTATCTCCGCACTCATAAAAAAATAATCCAGGATTTAGTTTGAACAATCTTATTTAAACAAAAAAATCTGTAAAATACTCAGAGCTTCGCTAGATCAGTATTTTTAGATTTTTGTAGTCATCTGCAAGGGGTTAGACTAAAAATGCCACCAGTTTTGCGACCCATAGTATACTCCATAGAAAATGGCTGCAAAACTGAACTAAAATTTTGTCGACTATCTTGCTCTTGGGATTTGAGGAAAGAAGCATACTACTTAAGCTAAGCTTGCAGATGCTTAGTATTGAAACTTTATTAATATGTTATTATTTAAGACTATCGAACAAAATTTGTTTTAATTTAATTTAATTTAATTTATTAATCTAATTGGATTTTTTTACAAAAATATCACTCATTCCTTATCAATGAAGCTTGTCACAAAATTATTACAGTCAATAATGGATGGTATGAAGTATGGGTGATATGAACTGATGGTATTATTAATTACAATTATTATTGTACCTTGTTAACCAAACCTTAAAACCTTTCCCATAGACTCTAATATTAAATATGTATGAACTGATCGATCTTATGAAGTAATATCTGATACACAGCTACTTCATATTATCCATCAATGACTGTAAAAGAACTTATACGGCGTTCTCATTTGGGATTGTCAATCGCGTTTGCCAAGCCGCTCTAGAATCATAATGAGAACAGTTAGGCACGCTTAAAAGCAGGGATTCCGAAGCTTGACGGCTCAAGGCAATAATTGATTCGGTCTATTGGGTAGTTTTTCCAAAATTTCTAGGGGGATGGTATACATGTAATGTTAAACTTTGGCAAACTTAGAGGCGGTCAGAACTCATCGGATTTGATTGACAATTTTTCGAGCTAGAGGGGGTAAAAGATCCACCCCTCCTCTTGGGCACCACTGCTTAAAAGTGAATCAATCCAAGGGGCTTCAAAAACCCTTTTGAGCGCGATTACTCTCAATGAGAACACTCAAGCGGCTCAATATTGATATGTTTTGTTTGTGTACAATTTACAATTCATCATAAAATTATTTTTGAAACTGCTTAAATAAGAACACAAACTGAAGCGGCTTGAAAATTCAAATGAGAAATGCCCTATTAGATATTGACTTTTGAAATTTGTTGTGATAATTGACTTATCTATTGGTATAATATGTAACAATTTAGTTACATATTATAGGAAATAAAGAATTCAATTTCATCGGAATTCATAAAATTTCTAATTAATCTCTGTTTGTATATAAGAGATTTTTTTAACGAAATTTATTTATCAAACAGTACTACACGACTATCGCAGACTTTCAATGGAATAACACTACTCTTTATGACTGCAGAGGAGCAGAGATGGAAGAGTTCACTTCAAAGCTGTACAATAGTTCCCTGTTCATTTTAACGTTTGGACTGCCATTACTCATTCAAACCTTTTCATACGCATCAATCGGAAGGAAATTATTGAGAGATAAATGTATTAACAATAAGTTAAACCTCAGACGCAACAGCGGACAGGATAAGGACAGAGCAAAGGTAATGTCTTTTTCATCGCTTATAACACACCATAAGTTCCCGGATTTATAGCTTAAATCTATTTTTCGGGGAATTATATCTTTTTTATGTGTTTTTGCGTCAATTATTGACAACTGAAACTCGAATCAAAAATATTGACCAAATATGTTGTTATTGGACTCAAATTTTTATAGAAATTTATTTCGATATTAATGATTACAAACATAACAATAATCACTATTTACACAACATTTATAGGCATTGACATTTATTGGCGAATGAAGGAGGGGGTAGTTTTAAGTTGAGTTCAATCTAAAATACAGAAGAGAAGATTCTTAGAAAAATTGATTGCTTTATTGCCCTATTATTCAATTGAATGTATCGATAGTTTGGGTCATTTCTATTCATTTCAAATATAAGGCGAGAATTAATTAAGTGAATTGAGAATAAATTGGGCAGAATTGAGCACAAATACCAACAAACAGATTATTTATACAATCAATCCTTAATAGAGTGAAAGTTTTCTCATTTATTTAACAATTCATAGAAAGTCAAGGGATAACCCATTATTATCATTTTATAGAGATGGTATGAACCTATAAACCTTGCCAATTCAGCTTATTCTTTATTTCAAATTGTTCTAAAAAATGAGGCAGGTTCTCTTCCGCCAGCAACTCCAACAAACTCCGGCACTTCACGTAATTGACATTATTCAATAAAATAATTTCTTCACTGCCTTTACAGAGTATATGTAGTATATAGTCTTGTAGTTCTACCCCGCCCAATCACCCGCCCATCCCCACCCTCTTCCTTCACGGCTGCCAGGCTGGAAAGAATGGGATAGAACCTAGATTATGGAGATATGCCTTGAAGAGAGATGGGGATAAGACTAGCCTATAAAGCTATGCCTTGAAAAGAGATGGGATTGAAACAAGCCCATGGAGATATACCTTGAAGAGAACTCGGAGTAAATTAATCAAAAATGGAGGTAAAATGAAAATTGCTGGCGGTGCTGGTGGGAGAGAAACTGCCTAAAAATGGCCAGAAAACACCTTTCCCGTTAGCAGTTGAAGTTTTGTACAAGAGATCCTTATCACATTAAGAATATGATATATTTATTATGGCATATTTGTTTTGTAAAAATCAAGGGACTAAAAACATTCATAATTTTTCATTCCTTTTTAACACAGGATTTAAATTTTAAAATACAGTCGAACCTGGTTATATCGCCCTTTATAATCTTTCTTTGGTAATTCAGTAGTCCCTCAATTATTCAAGTCACTCTTATTGAAAATAATGTTTAAGTAACCTTGTTATAATGGCCAACTCGTTATAAACCCTGAACTTTTTTTAACCGCGCCGAGAATTATATCCAGGTGGAACTAATGTTAATTTTAATTCATATAAATAATATGAATTTCTTTCAAATATTGTGTGATCAAGATTATTTGCAATTATTTTTCTAAAAACTAATGTTATCTTCAGATAATACGAATGTTGGTGGCCGTCGTAATTGTGTTCTTCATCTGTTGGTTTCCAATTAAGATTTTTATGTTGCTCTTGGTGTTTGTGCCCGATATGTTCAAACTTTACGACAACTTCAGTTATTACCGATATGTGATCAGCTTTTTCTTCTGCCATTGGTTCGTATAAACATTTCTTTTTTATTGTCATCATTATTAGTGAAATGCAGGGCTGCCCAATGGGGTATAGCCTAAATATCTCCTAGTTTTGTGCTAAGTCGGACCCCCTCCTTCAGGTGAAACTACGCGGAAAATTTTACCTCGGTTCCCATTTAATTTTTGGCTGTGAGGATGCCACCTTCCGCTCGACAAAGTTTTTGGCCTGATTAGTTTCAACATTATCTTGTAACCCTTCCAAAAGGGTCCCTTTTTGAGAAACCCCCTAAGGTCGTGGTCTTTGAGCATCCTTGAGTGAAATCTTATATAAACTCATTATTTGTATTATTATTGATGAAAATCACATAATAATGAGCTATTAATCGATAATTGCTTTCATATATTTTGTGTGTCGTATAGTTATGTTTTATTTTCAGTCGTTTCACATAAAATCCTTTGAATTGTATTTCGAATCCGATATTTATATCCATTTCTGCAAAAAATTAGGTATTATTTGAGTAATGACTAAAAATTTACTAAATTTGAGACAAAAATCCTCAATTGAAAGGTATACCAGGGATTGTTCTAATAAATTGAATTTGAAATCACCATGATATTCTTGCAAAATTTCAGCGGCATGTGAGCAGTAGAAAGGTAGGTACTAAACACCTTAAATTTAGAAACACAGAATTTCAAGCAAAAACAATTGTCAGCAACAAAGACATAATTTAAAGAAAAATATTTTACTTAGAAAAAGTATTTTTAGTTTTTCTTTCAACAAATTTAATTAAAAGACTCAAATACTGAACTCTAAATGAAATGAATATAAAAACTAATCAAATGAATTACAAATTTGATGCAAAACAACAAAAAATTATTTGAATGCTGCCTAAAATGCTTCGATAACTTATCTCATTTGAATAATTTGACCTTAATTCTAATATTTTGGTATACCATAGGCTGGCGATGGCTAACTCGTTTGTCAATCCCATTATTTATTCGTTCATGAGCAAAAGCTTCAGAGTAAGTATTCAATTGTTTTTATTCTCAAATCAATTTTTTTTGTTGAAAAGCCTTCCAAATGTAGAGATACTGTACTGTAGTGTCATATAATCAAAATTGGGTTTAAAGTAGAAATGAAGGTCGGATATTTTTCGGATCGGATCGGATATAAGCAACTTATCCGAAAATTTGAGGAAAAAGAGTTGCATTGTAATATCAAACTTTATATAGAAATTTAAAAGTAAATCCTTTTCTCTAAACATTTCCTAAAGGGACAGAAATATGATCAATTTAAAGGTCATTGTCAGTGAGAATGGCCGATAATGAAAATAATGAAGTGATTTCAATTGATATTCTCAGTAAAAAAAAATCTGAAAATAAAAATATTTTCGCTCTAACTATTATTTTTCGGATATCGGATCGGATAAGAAAATTTAGCCTCGGGCACGGATCGGATTGGATAAGAGTTATCAAAATTTCGGATCAGATCGGATATTAAAAAACCTATCCGACCTTCATCTCTAGTTTAAAATCTAAAATTTATTCTATTGCGTGAAAAATACATTTAAGCCTCAAATTGTGAGCAAATTCTTGTTTTTAAATTAATATTCTCTTTGTATTCTTTTAATCAAAGTTTGTTTTCCCTTTCGATAAAAATAGGAAAATATAAAAACTTGACTCTCATTGTGTTTTTTTTATTACTATAATGTTATATATAAAATTTTATAACCATGGTTGTTTTTATTTAGTTTTCTGGGATATAATGTGTTTTGTAAGACATATAGCTAAAGCCGTTACTTTTATCCTGCGCCACGATATGGGTTCGAGTGCTCAAACATTTTTTACGCTCTGACTTAGCATGTTTTACATATAACTGTTTGGAGGCAAACAACTTGTATTGAACGCATTGAGCGCCAGGCATATAAAACGTAAACCATGTTAAGTCAGAGCGTAAAAAATGTTCGAGCACTGAAACCCATATCGTGACCAAAGCGGATAAAAGCAACGGCTTTAGCTATAAAACGCAGGCTGGGCATGGGCATTTTTTAATCATCTCGAAATCAACTTACAGTTTTTCCACAGTTTTGTTATGCAAAGTGCAAATTAGGTTACGTTTTGGCTGGGTTAAGTTAGGCTTTTGCATAGTTATGTTACGCTCAGTGCTAAGCAATGGGACCAAAACATGTGATGTATGAGAGCTTAAACTCTGCTACAGTGCTTGAGTCTACTGTTGGCTCAAAGTCCAGTAGAAGATTGTTATTTTGCTGAGCCTTCATACCCCAGTAAAAATAACCTGCCCATTCCTGCATTCAAAAAGGATATTCAAATACAATTCGATGAATTTTATGCTTCAAATAACTCTAAAGAAATTTGCAAAACGGCTTCAATTCGTAGAATAATACAATATTTATATGAATAATAAAATTATGGAATGTTTTGTCTTTAGGCTGATCTCAGAGATGTTTTTGTGACTTTTCGAAACAATTCTATGTCTTCGCTGACGTCTAAACAAATGACTCAAATCAGTCGCTTAACTCACACTGGTTACAGTCCACCAACAGAGAAGATCTCGGATCGTTTCTAAACTTTCAATATTCATTATAATAAATTAAAAGGAACATCGATTCTTGGCTAATAATTGAATGACTTATATGAATGCAAAACAAAAGGCCACAAAAATGCCAAAATTAGGCCACTATTGGACACTATTGAACACATTCTCCTAAAATAGTTGTGTAAACAATAAAAAAGAACCCGAAATAAGAGAACAGACTTTTATTTGTCACTCAAGTAATAAACGGAACACTATTTGATAGATTTCAAGTGGAACTTCTATTGTCAAATCTTCAGTGTTATTCCAACCTTGTATCTAAACTTGCACATCCATTATTCAATATTTTCAGTACAAATACTCACTACGATTGAAATTAAGTGTTAATTAAGCATGGGACTGACCAAAAATCATTGTGTAAAGTAGAGTCCTCTGTATCAGACATTCGCAATACTTTCCGTTGCAAAGCATTCCAAGATTATTAATCTGATCAGCGAATCAGAGCACAAATTGTGTTAATTGAATGTCAAGAATCGAATAAATGAAAGCAACGATTCTAGTCATCAGAAAACAATTAACTTAAAACAAAACCTCTCAATAACTTCCAATTTTATACCCCATTTAAGTCAATCATAATTTATGTGTCCATTCAATTAATTAATGGATAATTATTGTGTTATATCCTAATAATGAACAAATTTCAACTTTGATCCATAAAACTTTAGCTGATTATAAGATTTGTCTGATTTTTGGACAATTTTCACTATTTATTAGATATTTATATTTATATAATGTATTTGAATGTTAATATTCAGCCAAATAAGGATTATTTGAAGCGTTTTTGAATATTTTCACATAAAATAGCCATAAGTTATATAAAACTGTATTTTATTGTAATTTTCTGAAAATGTACACAAAATGAAAATAAATTTAATCGATGTCTACAAAATTTGTCTAGTCTATTGTGTCTAGTACAAACATTACAAAGTCATTCTTAAAGTATTTAATTTATAGTTTTGAACTTCTATTTGTTTAATAAAAATTATTTGTTTCCAATCGGAGAGATAAAAATGTACTAAGACCTCTTATTAGGCGCACACACACTAATTAGACGAAACCTCTCATTAAGGTCAAAATGCACTTGGCACTAAATCATTTAGTATATAATTTCATCTCGCATTAGGATTATGTGTTACAAATGGTTGACCAATCAGAGCATTACATCAGGTACATTCCATGTACATTATACTTACATTCAGTAAAAGGAATCACTTTAAACGTCACATAATAGTAATCAAATCAATTCAGTAACTGATTGTTTGCAATCAGTTATCTGCTCGATCATATGAATTATATATATACACTCATTCGTCATAATGTAACTCATGATTAGTTTTTATTGTTATAATCCAGTTATTTCCGGAGAGACCGAAGGAAATAATATTTACCCAAATCTCATAAAATTCTACAAAAGAAAATGTAGTTGTTCCAATTGTGTCTTTTGCTCATCTCAGTGGACCTTAAACAGTATTTAATTGACAATTCCAAGGATAAAATTCTTTTTTCCACTTAGTTTCAAGAATCTAATGTTTGTTTGACTCTAAAGTAAAGTCTCAATAAAATTAAATAAAATGGTGTCAATCAACTCAAGAGATTCTTATATGGCTCTGATTGTGAAGTCAGCTCTTATTGATGTTTACAATAAGATTTAGAAAATGCTAAATGAAATCTCCAATATTACAGTACATTAGGTTTAAGAGAATTGTGCTTATTGACAATAATGACCATAAGCAAGCCAATTCAAAAGCACCGGCAGCTTCAATTGGAGCTAGAATGCTAAAATATAAGCAAAAAATGTTTATAAGCAGTTGGGAAATACCAGTAATTATATATAAGACTTTCGGATATAATGGTGGATGGCGCCAACAAATTGCTCACTAAAGTGGTTCCAGTGAAGAATAATTAAATTTATTAAAATAGACAAAAGAATTGATAATTAATAAGATAATAATTGTCTATTGTGGAAAAAGTATATTTTCCGGGTATAGATCGGTTTATCGTATCATGGAAATTTTGAACTAGGGACCAGGAACTATGGATTTCTTTAGTTAAATAATTTTATATCACTATAGAATATTGTTA
>JAQGCS010000987.1:0-16384 GCA_034702105.1 Fuscozetes fuscipes
GAGAGAGAGAGAGAGAGAGAGAGAGAGAGCTGTTTTCATTGAATTTATAATTCTGTCGACGAATTACGAGTTTCGCAGGTATTGAGAGAATTCTCTGAAAAGTTCTCCTCTAATAAGTTCATTGCCATTAACTGATCCAATCGGTGGATATTTCCTCTAATCATTTACCTATAAATTCTATTCTTCTATTTATATGAGATACTCATTAGTTAGCCAGGCTTTTTGATGCTATAAATTCAACCAAGCAACAAATAACTTTATTGAAAATAAATATATTTTATAATGAACATGTAAATTTTTAAGTTAAAAAATTAATTAAACTTAACAATTCAAAATATAGGTGATTATCAAAAGGAACAAGATATTTCTTTATCGATTTTTTTACATTGTTATTTTTAAACAAAATTCAAATAATTATTATATTTAATGTATTTTGAATCGAGAACTTTGAGAAAAGCAATTGAAAGCAAAATTCACTTTTCAATAGTCTATTATATGTTTGTAATATATTAAAGTTTTATTAGTAATTATATATTTATTTTTAAGATCGAGAGAGAAGCGTCGCATATCTGATATGGTTCTGGAAGCCAGGGTCATAGAACTGACCCGTGAAAATTCAGTTCTAAGAGCAGAACTCTATGCCATCAAAGAAAAGTTTAATTTACCACAAACACAGGTAAAGACTCTCTTCGGTTTGCTTGTTGCAATTTGTGCCAAACATTGGATCGTTTCTTTTGGAAAGTGAATTGAGTTTTAGTTTCCCGTATTTCCACTTTTGTTGAGTTGAGTCCACAATTAGAGGCAAAGCCTTCGCATAACAATAAAGTCCTTCAAATTAAGAAAATAATTCGATAATAATGTTTGTTAAAAATAACTCACTTTTAATTACAACTGCTTTTAAATTCTATCCAATAGTCATGTTTTCAAAAAGCAATGCAATCAAATGAAACGTATTTTAAGTTATAATAAGCGTTCATTTATTTGATTTATTTTCATAAACACCATATTTGTAGTACTTTTCACTACGATTCTATCACTTAGTCTTTTCGCAAATCTATTGATTCATTTGGATTTAATTCGAAAACCAAGGAATTTTCATGGGACAAGAACATTCTGATAAATTCAAGTTCAAAATAATTTCGAAAAAGTATATTAAATTAAGATTAGAATAACTGTACTTGAATTCAATGCTAATCAGTGTATTATCGATGAACTCGAAAAGTGAGCCATCAAGTTTTCAAAAGCCATAGAATGTCTCGTTTTTTGTTTTTGAAATTTTAATCAAAAACTTTCTCAATTGCTGAGGGCTCTCCTCAAAAGGGTCGTAAAATGTCATTGATTACAATCTAATAAAAATTATTCATCACTTTTCTAAATACTTAAAATTTTTAACTCTGTCCTAATTGTTAAGTTTGATAAAGGATTTAAATAAACTGCCAAAAACTAAAATAGAATGTCAGCGATGTCGACCCTGAGCCTTTTGTAATTGGGATAAAAGAGCTAACGTTATGCCAATTCTTTGGTTTTGAACTGATGTCAAGTTTTTAATGACATCAATAGATTTTATAATATTATTTTACTTATTATTCAATTATTTTAAGCAATAATTTAATTGATTTCTCATTTTGTGTTTTTGCCTGCTCCATTTAGTGCATTGAAACCCCATTTTTAAAACTTTTCCAAATACACATATCTTCTTTTATGAATTTATAATGATTTATAATAATTAGGTTAATTAATATATTTAAAAATTGCTAATAATCTTGATTTCGACAAAAAAACTAATCACCGAATGTGGACTCAAAGGCATTCATAGACACCGATGGCATCTCTATGGATAACGCAAACAGAAATCGAAGAACTAGAATCTTGTCTAATATATTGCCTACAAATAATCACTGTAAGAATGATCCAATTGAAATAGGGATTGCCAGTGACAATTTACAAAGTAAAACAAGTTTTATTGGCTAATGTTAGCTAACTTTAGTTAATGAAAGGATCATTTCTATTGTCTGATGAATTTCTATTTTCTATAGTCTTGTTGTTCTGGTGATCCCTTCTATTAATAATTAGAAAATGAATACATTAATTATTTTTTCTCAAATGAAAGCTGAGCTGAATTCGAGCGGGAATTCAACGACAAGTTATACTTCTTCGTCATCTTCACCGACATCTCAGTCATCGACATCATCAGAACAAATGATGTCAACACCAATACTGACACAAAATTTATCGTCACTGACATACTCACCACAGAGTATAACAACCCCAGAGTCAGTTTGTTGTGGACCAAACCCTATCTGTCCAATTGGTTCGGTAAATATGGTGTCGTTGCCCTTCAAGTTGAGACATAAGGCAAAGAACAACAACGCCGACAGTGACTCCGGCAGCGATACGTGCGTTAATATCTTGACTGATATCACATCTAATCACTGCGTTATCAATAATAATGTCAATTACAACGACAACAACTCCGGCAATAATATCAGTCCTAACAGTAGTAATAATAGTAATAGTGTTTCAAACGATTCATTACTTAAATCTGAAAACTATGCGCTCAGAAGTGAACTCCAAAGACTTGCGACAGAAGTGGCGTCACTCAAAAATGTACTCGTCTTCAGTCCCTCTCAAACGCCTATCAAAACTATTTCTCCTAATGAGAGACTTCATTGCCATTCATATCAAGGGGACAGTCGATCAGATTCGCCAAATCTTAAGAGTGAAGCAAATGATTTGATCAATGGATCAAACATTATATCAAATGAAACCCAATCTCATTGAAGATCACTTTCGAACACTTCCTATCATATCATTTTACACAATAAGTGAGACAATGGCTCGAGTCTATCACTTTTATATCGTCAGTACATTCGGTGACAAACTTTATTAAATTATAATTTACTTCAAATATCGTTAGTTTGTATGAAAAGTAATGTTTTGTTATGTGATTCAAGAATTTTAATCAATAGTTTGTTAATTCGTTCTAAACTTTGATTGTTTTGTAATTCAGTCAAAATTTTTCACAAATCCAATCAAAAAAGTTTAATAATATAATCAACTGATTGTTTATAGGGATGGCCAACACCAAAGGGCATCATTTTTACAGGGCCATTTTTTGAACAAAATTTTCAAAATTCAAGGCATACACAAGTTTAAATGCTCATCTAAAGTCCAAAACGAATTCCTCTTAAATTATTCATTTCCAGTATTTTGACTTACTATGTTTTTAAATGTGAGGGTGTCACATTTTTTCATGGGGATTTTTCTATAATTTAAGAGTTTTAAAATGCTGTTGGCCATCTCTTGTTGTTTTACATTATTTTACACTTTGTTTTGTGAAAAATGGAGCCAATGTTGAGCTGCAAGAGTTGGATGCCTTTAATCGGAATATTTCTGCAAATTTTCTAATTAAGTAAATTTTAGTCAAACACTTGTTTATAAAAATCATTAATAATTGAAATTTTATTTTATGTTGACTTTTGTTCAAAACTTATTGTTATTTCAATGATATTTCCAAATGATTAGAATTGAAATTTAAAGTTTCCGTAAAAATTGATCAAAGTTTAAAGAAATATATTGTATACGCATGGTCAATGTTCCCATGATGTTTTCTTTGGTTTTAAATTTATACTGTTCATTTAGAATTTGAATAAATTATTTTTAATACACTTAAATGATATCTATTTTTGTTTAAAAGTTTGTATAATATGTTAAAGAATTTAATGAAAACATTATTATTTGTCCACTCATTCGAATATTAAATCGTAATCGAGAGCTATTTCGAAATATTATCTATTAAATATTTTTAAAGGGCCTTGTTCCAAAGAAAATGTGATCCCACTTTGGGAGCAAGTAAGAAATAGTGTGAGATTCCATGAAGCTATCGAATGGTGAAATCAAAACTTTTGTAGCAACAAGATAACAAATAATATAGATGTGCAAGAAGATCGAACAAGAAGATCAGCTCAAATCACTTTTTTTGGAAAACTAATTTTAGGTTCTAATAACAGCAATAAGCGATCAAGATTAATAATAATTTTATGATTAATTAATGAATTACTGTCTAAAAAATTAGACTTAATTATACATTCGAACAAAATGTGTTCCCACTCAGCAAAGCGAGGTGGCAAATTTTTTTTACCTTGGTCCCCCTTTGTGTTTTTTTTAATTTTTGTCTTTTTTAATTAAAAAAGCCTCAAATATGATTATTTCTATTAAAAAGTGTATTAACATGCTTTGAAAAAACTAGCCCCTAAGCCCCTAGATTTTTTGTTGTTGGAAAACTCCCCCCTAGACTCCCCCTAGACCCTTTTTTAATTACAATTTAAAAAAACTTCCTTTTGAGCTCCAAATGAATTATGGTTTTTCATTGGTAACTCTACCTATTGGTAAACCGCGTGTCTTACCCTTAATTTAGCCTAAAACCCCTTTAGTGAAAAGTTCTGGTCTACCCCCTGGAGCAACGACCAAAAATGCCCATCTTGGTCAGAAAAACACCGTTTATCGGCTTAAAACAATGTAAACTAGATCTAGCGTTGATTTAGGCTTATTCACATCGATTCAACCTATTTTTAGCCTATTAAGAACAAAAACAAGATGGCGTCCCAAAATGGCGACCTACTGGGCTCAGGTGATCAGACTTGAAACGAGGGCTGACCAAGGTCAAAAGCTCTAGAGGGGGATCTAGGTGGGTGATTTTTCAAAAAATTTCTAGGGGGAACTAGGGGGTGGTTTTTTGAATTTGGAGCCAAAAAAATTTGCCGCCTCGCTTCGCTCAGCAAAAAAACACAAAGGGGGGACCAAGGTAAAATACAAACCGCCTCGGTTCGCTAGGCGGCAGCGAGGGGGTTGTAACTGTAATGTTAAATTTTTGAAAGATTCTAGGAGGAATAATGCCAAATTTTCGACTCTGGGAAGGGGATAATTCGTCGACCCCCCCCCTTGGTCACCCCTGCTTGAGACCAAGAAATCAAAATATCTGGTCATACCTGGTCTCTACACAAATGCATTTCTTAATTATTAAGGTTTGTTTTCGTGAAAAAGTGGATAAGTTATCAAAACTGAATTAAGAAGTGATAACTTTGTTATTATAAAAATTATGATAATTTTGGTGCAAATAATATTTGGTATTGCAAGTGATTTGGCAATCTTGGTAAAATCAATGATTGAGTGTGTGTTCAGACTGTTATGCTGTGCTGTATTAAAGCACATCATTATTGGAAAGTATTTCTGTTGTGTGGCGTAACTGACTGTGAATTTCCTGTTTTTCCAGGAATCGCTCGAATTGAGGATTTGTGGGATGGCTTTCAAACATCAAAATATCGGTTCCAAGAATTGGAGTCTCTCTCATAGACTCTCTCATAGCGTCACTCAAAAGCATTGAATGCACTTCTCTTTCAAACCAATCGATTACTAAAACTTTTATTCGAAAAATAATTTTCATTAAATGTAAGTATTTTTGAAATTTTATCGATTGTCACAAATTTTCGTTAATATAATTATCACTCAAACAAACAGTTGATCCAAATGTCACTGAATTAATGTGCAAACAGTCTATTAGTCTATTGGAAGCATTTCCTAACTATTCCTATACCTTATTCTCAAACGCTATTATTCGTAGTATTTTTAGAAGTTATTGATTTTTAAAACCAATGATAATGTTGGCATAATAACTATCTTGCTACTTTTTTTATTACTATTATTTACTTTAATAAATTGTTCAAATGATCTGTCAATTTATTATTTTTAATATATTTAAATGAAATTTTATTTTGTTTCTAAAATATAATTAATTTTAATGAATAAAAGAGTATTTAAATTGAATTAAAGAGTAATTAATAATAAAAATATGGAAATGTTTGTGGCCTTCAAATGATGAGAGGAATGCGTCTCAAACTCAGCACTAATTTTGTTTTCAGTCAAATATTTATTTTATATTTTCGTTTGCATTCAATGAACAGAATTAGGAGTTGAAGTCGGGATCAGTCGGAGTGATAGCAGTTTAGATTAGTTGACAATATGTCGATTTGGGCACAACTTCAAGAGCTGCCCGAAGAGGCCCAACAACAGGTGCACACGACTTATGGCGAACAGTTTCCCATTGAAGTGAGATGTGCTCTTGCCCAATGGATAGAAGAGAAGCCGTGGAAAGAGTTGGATCCGGACAACCCTCAACACGAGTCATACGCATCGAATCTCGTGGCGGCTCTTATCCAAGAAATTGAGACCAAAGCCAACGCCGAAGAGAACTTCGTTATGAAATTCAAGTTAAGCCAAACCGCACAAAGTTTTCGACTGAATTACGCGCACAACCCCTTCATATTAGTCCGTATCGTAAAAAATTGTCTCAACACTGAGTCCAAAGTCATCCAACAGTCGCAGAATGTATTTCATTAATATTTTGTATTTGACTTTTGATTAATGTTTTGTGACTTTTGTTCAGTACTTGAATATAACAAATCACGAAACAAAACCATTAATACGAGACCCGCAACAAGAGATCACTCAACAAATGGAGAGACTCCGCAAACAAACCGTAGAGACTGAAGAGGAACTCCGACGAATGCAACAGGAACAGGAACAGTTTATCATTCAGTTCCAGGAGAACCAAAAGCGCCAAATGGCTATTCAACAGTTGAATTGTCAACAAAACCAAAACATTGAAGTCATTAACAAATGGCTCAAAGAAAAAGAATCGCTCGACAATGAACTCAAATACAGAGCGGCACAACTCTTTCAAAAGAGAATGGCTATCATCCAAAGACATACCGAAACGCTTACTGATCTTCAGACTCTGCAACACAGGGTTCTCGATGATGAGCTCATCCAATGGAAACGTGCCCAACAACTCAGTGGTAATGGAGTGCCTTTCGATAATAATCTGGATCAAATACAAGAGTGGTGTGAAGTTCTGGCGGAAGTGATTTGGGCCAATCGACAACAAATGAAACGCATTGCAGACATGTGTCAACAGTTGCCCTTAGCTTCGAATCAACCGACGGGACACACAGAACAGCTGTCGAACCTTAACAAACAAATCACAAATTTGCTATCAAATCTGGTGACGAGTACTTTCATAATCGAGAAACAGCCGCCGCAAGTCATGAAAACCAACACTCGCTTCACATCAACGGTCCGACTACTGGTTGGTGGAAAACTCAATGTCAATATGACTCCCCCTCAGGTCAAGGTCACCATTATCAGTGAATCTCAGGCCAACTCAATGTTGAAGAACGACAAGGTTTCCACCGGAGAATATAGCGGAGAGATCCTAAACAACTCTGGCACAATGGAGTACCACTCCGCCAGTCGTCAGCTCTCTGTCAACTTCCGAAACATGCAATTAAGGAAAATCAAAAGAGCAGAGAAAAAAGGAACCGAATCAGTTATGGACGAGAAATTCTCTTTACTATTTCAGTCTCAATTCAAGGTCGGAGGCGGAGAACTTGTCTTTCAAGTCTGGGTAAGTTTTTGGTCATTCATTAGTTGAATTACATTGATTTTATCAAATTGTGTTCAGACGCTGTCATTGCCTGTTGTGGTAATAGTTCATGGCAATCAAGAACCTCATGCCTGGGCTACTGTCACCTGGGACAATGCTTTCGCCGAACCGGTATGTCTTCCTTATGCACTCTATGTATGTCTTAATTCATATTCGTATTGATCTGATTACCACTTGATTTGATTGTGACTTAGGGTCGAACCCCATTTGTTGTTCCCGACAAAGTACCTTTCAGAGATGTGGGGGAAGTACTCAGCCAGAAATTTAAGGCTGCTGTTGGGCGCGGACTCAGTGAGGATAATCTTCGATTTTTGGCTGGAAAGGCATTCCGTAACCCAAATTTGCAGGACTGGCCCAACCAATTGCTAAGTTGGTCACTGTTTAGTAAAGAGACTCTTCCCGACAGGAGTTTCACATTTTGGGAGTGGTTCTATGCCATTCTAAAAGTGACAAGGGAACACTTGCGTGGCTTATGGAATGACGGCTCTGTTATGGGATTCGTTTGGCGCCGACAGGCAGAAGAAATGTTATCAAAGCGGTCGAGCGGCACATTCTTATTGAGATACAGTGACTCCGAATTGGGTGGCGTTACAGTGGCCTGGATTGCAGAGGGACAGGAAAGCAATGAGACATATATGTTACAACCCTTCACATCCAGAGATTTTCAAATCAGAGGACTCGCGGATCGCATCAATGATTTGAAACATTTGACATTTTTATATCCGGATATACTTAAAGATCAGGCATTTTCCAAGTATTACACCCCATTCAATGAAAGCCAACCGTCCTCTGCTACCAATGGTTACGTGAAGCCACTGTTGGTCACATTCATTCCCGGGTAAATAATTTTTACTGCGCATTTAGAATATGATGTTAATAAAGATTTGAACCTGCAGTTGGTCGGCAAATGGACCGTTCGATTCTTACCCGAATACTCCTCAGTCGGCTCTTCATAACCCACACTCTCCGAGCGACGGTTCCCTTTCATATCACGATAACCCTTCTGTCCAGAGCTCATCTAATGACTGCGCTATGAAGTAAGTAAAGACACGTTTATCGCTGACTCAGAATGTCTGCGATTTCGATCTTTTGACCAATGATTGACCAAATGGTTCGTGCAATTGATAACAAATCACTTAATCTCACACTTAAGGCATCATTAAACCAATTGTTATCGCATTAAATATATATATATATATTTATAATAATTATATTTAAGAATTATTTTACTTCTAATGAAAAAAACAGTTATTTTGAGTTATATTCAGTTGAAATATAAATATTTTAATTGATTTCTATTGTGTAGTGTTTTTGTTACACCAAACGGTTTAAAATAATTAATAAATTGTTTATTTGGTAATAGTTTGTCTTTTTCTGATCTTCAGTGCTGTCGGAGGAGCGGGAACTGTTGACGACTATGCAGATTTAATCAATACAATGGACTTGGTCCCTGATTTGGATGTTCCGGTCGACTTCTCCTCTATTAATGTCTCTGAACTCATGGCTTACACCAAGTCTTCATGAGATGATTATTTCAGATAATATAAAATTTATTGATTTTAGAGATTTTAGTGATTTTTAGCGATTATTCGATTAATTAATTTCTCTGCGATTTAAAGCATTTGTTAAACAATACAATGAAAGCAACTAAAAGCCTATCGATTGTGCAATACTTGCAATACATGTGATGGCAAACACTTTACTTCACTTCTTGTGCCATATCTGTTGACTTGTTTGCTCTCATTTCCCTACAATTCTTGAGTTTACTGTTTTGGTTTAAACTCTTTTAGAGTACAAAACGTTAAGAATGTGTCTCTCTTTCTATTTATAAGACAGTTGTCTTATAATTCAATTTTTAATTCGTAACAAATTTAATCTGCAATAAGAATAAAAGTATGTCTGAAAACACTTAAATTACTATCAAATTGTTCACAAAATTGTTTTTATTTGATTTAATTCATAGTTATTTTTTAAAAATTTTCATTCATTTGATTGAATTTGAATTAATCTTAAAATAGATTATTTTTGAGTGACTTTTAAGATAGACTTTATTTGAATAAAAGTTTACAACAAAAGCGAAATATTTATTTGAGTCACTGATTGCAACAGTTATGAAGTGACGGATCATTTCATTATTCATTTACCTTCGAATCTAATGCTTAGTGGAAGTGAAAAATAGACAAAAAGACTTATCGCTAGAGAAATAACAATCGATAGACAAATGCCTAGAATTGTTTTGTCTCTTTTAGTTTGATGTATGGATGAAATGTCTAATATTTTTTCAACCTTTTCCTCTCTCTTTGCTTTATAATTGATTCCACAAAACCATTGAACAAATGTTCTAAATCTGGATTTGTCTTCAGTTTTCGAAATCGAATTATAATCCAAGCGATTAATTTCTGTCATCATTATGTCATTACATTGTTCTTGGACAGCTTCATTTATCTCATCAATTCCTTGATCGTCGTCTCGTACCGACTCATCAAATCGGGTCCAATAAGTGGTTCGAATGAGCTTTTGATTGCAAAATGAGTTTTATATATATTTAAAGTTAATTAATGAAAATTACCCGAAAATCTTCGGTTCGTTTGGATAACAAACTGATTATTACAGCAAATAAAACAGTTATCCAAAAGATAATAATTGCGAAATACATGTAATGCATTCTTAGAAACTGAGGTCTACTGTCTTCTTCTCCACATCTCGGCTCCCGATATGATATGTTAAGCAACATTCTCAATACTCCTGCAATTAAGCCAATCATTAGAGACCAAAAAGCTCCGCATTCGTTCATTCTTTTCCAAGAGATGGCCAATACATAGACGGCTGCGATAGGCGGCGCCAAATTAGCCGAAATGTCCTGAATATAAATATAAAGCTCTCCGTTTTGCATCTCATCTATGATTGGAATCCATAGAATACTAATGACAACCATTACGATCACAAAACAACTGACCGTTTAAACAAATTAGTTTTTTTTAAAGAGCAAGAGTGTAAATTTATATATACCGGCCCACAATCATGAGTTCAGTGATTCGGGCATTTTTACGAATTAGTGGCCAAATATCACAAGTGAATAAAGTACTCGAACTAAACGAACACAAAATCTAAGAAAAGGATAGTTTGGTTTGATATGAATACCTGTTAAATATAGAGCTCAAGTCACTCATAAGAGCCGCCAACATCACCGCCAGAATTAAGCCTTTGAATGGACTGGGCATTAGACCCAATACCAATTTTGGATACTTGAAATTGAGATCGTATTATATGAAAGTTTTGATGAATAATATAATTACCGCGGTGTTGGTACAGCTAACTTGGCTATTACAATATTCTAGACATTTTAAGGGGTCGACACATGCCACTTCTTCGGTATATAGAACTCGACTAATCATACCAGGGATAACTATCAAAAATAGAGGAAATATCTTAAGGAAACCAGCCAAAAGCGTACCGCCCTGTGCGTGCGATAAAGACTTGGCCGCCAATAACCTTTGAACCATCATTTGGTCGGCGCACCAGTACCTCAATTAACAACAAATTCAAATCTAAAGTTTCAATAAAAGCACTCAAAACAATACCATATCGAAGCTGGAGTTTGGCCCAAAATGAAGCCGAGCCAGGGCATGTTCGGGTCATCAATCGATCTGAGCATTTGAAATGCGTTTTCTTTAGGGACGGCGCACTCGGTTTTATTGAAAGGAATGGACAATGGAATGGCTTTCAAATATTTATCAACTAACTGACCGACACCACCCACTTCAATTAAACCTTTAACAGTGACAGTGGTTGCCCCCACAAGCATTATAAAAGCCTGAAATGTCTCGGTATATATGACAGCAGTCAGTCCACCTTTAAATTGAATAATTGAAGAAAATCAAGGCTTCTGACAATTAATCTTACCCGTGACAGTGCAAACAGACGTCACTACCAATAATGAAATAACACTTATATATAAATTCCATCCAAGAGATTGCTGTATAAAAATTGCTCCGGAATACAGATTAACCTATAATTTCAATCAAATTAATATTTGTTTTTCATTAAATTTTAAAAAACGAACAGAAATTTTTGTAAAAATATATAAAAGCATTGAAAGTATCGCCAAATAAGTCCGTATTCTTCTGCCTCCGAATCTTTTGGACATATATTCGGGAAGAGTGTAAACCTTAAATTCAAACATTTATTAATCATTTTATTTAACAATTATTAATCATGGTCAAACAAACTATTTAACCATTCAAACTAGAGGTCAAAATTTGGTTTTTTCAGGTCATACCCATTTTGAAAACCCACACCTAACACATAACTATGAGCATGTCAAACCCAACCCAATCCGAAATCCGTGTATATTCATAGACCCACATTAAAAATCAGCAAATTTTTGACATTCATCTTTCTTGGTCTACTCAAGTCTTACATACAATTGTCATGTTAAATTAACATAACATAATTAAAAATAAATGATAAATCGTCAATTTGTAAACAAATGTTTCTAATGTTGATCTTGTCAACATTATCACCATCAACATGCACAATTTTTCAAAAGGGAATTGAATGATCTTTGTTATTTATACTAAATGAGGGCTAAGTTTGTAATCTTGAATTTTCTGATAGAAATGAGTTATGTAAGGATCGGATCGGATCCACATTTTGTGCGCTCAAGATAATAAAATTTATTGATTTTTGATTTGAGTCTGGTGATAAAAATAGTATATGAAGAAAAAAATATACTTGCTTTACTGGCAATAAAAACAGGTAAAAAGATCCATCCAGTCAATTGTAAAATTAGAAGAGCCTTTGATTAAGAGAAAACTTATTATCACAGATGATCGAGGTAACTTTGTATGATGAATGTGGTCATTGGCGAAGCTTTGTGTTTTACATTAATAGATATTTTACAGGGACCAGAAAACTCTGATCATGCAAACAACATGTGTTGTTTCTGATAGTTGAGAATTTTCTTAAAATTTTTTTTTCTTTTTTAGCATGACAGTCTTTCAATATTCGTTAAATTTTAATTTTAGCTCAAATTAATGAAAACTTAATTTTAAAACAGAAATTTGCTCTTAGTAGCTTGTCAAAATTTTAATTAAATACAATGTATATTTAAAATATTAAATATTTTTGAAGCAGTGCTTAAAAATATTAAAATAATTTCAATATCAAGTGTTAATGAATTGATTATCAGGTTGAATTTGATTAAGATAAAGGCAAAGCTATTGAACACTTTTGTTAGTCCTCGTTGAAGTGTTTGAAGTAAGCTCAAAGTGGACATGGGAAAAATAAGGAAAACCAATTTCTGGAAATCAAAATTATGATCTAATTTAATTGAAAATACAGACAATTTTTGATAAAATTCACTTCCATTTGCTTCTAAACAAAGTTTAATTCGATGATTAAATCCTTTTTTACCCAGAATACAATTAATTAATATATTCTGATTAGAAAATCTCATTTTTAGTTTTCTTTTATTCGTTTATCTTTTACTTTCACAAATAGACTTATCTGGAAGAGAAAGTTATACTATCATATTACAATGTAATATTATTATATGTATATCATACTAAAAATTGGTGTACAAGTTCATCTCAAAATTATATTAAAGTCTAGAAGTGGTAATAATTGAAATTAATAAGAAAGTCATATTTTTCATGTATGACCTCCATCTCCACTTTGAATTTACTTCGTACAGTAATTTTAAACTCACATTCAGTTCAAAGGCTCCCACTCCTATTCCAGAGGCAGCACCTAGAAAAGTTAATTAATTCACATGTTAAATAATTAAGTTTAATTTGATGTTGCTCTAGAGTCTAGGCTCACACATAATCTTGAAGTTTAAAGCGACATTAGGCTCGTTTGGATCAACATATAATTAAGATTAGAGCTTAAATTTAATATATTTATTAAATATTTAATACCCAAAACATAAATTTAATAAATTTAACACTATCTGGAATGAAGAAAAAATATACATGTACATGTATATGAATGCTTTGATTTTTTACCAAAATGGGCCGATTTAAGAGTGAATTGAGGAAGTACATTTCCAAAGTAAAAAGCCTGAATTTTTGTAAATTTTGTGGGAAAAAACTCTCAAATAATGTGACAGTTAATAAGAAGCATTTTGTCGAAAAGTGTAAGGCCTTTTATAAATCAGAAATCAAAAGAAAATCGCAGGATCATCCTATTCATCTGATCCTGATCAAGTATTAGGTGATGGATGCAAGATAACTTTCGATTCTAATGATATTAATTAGTATTTGTTATTATTCCGTTGTATTCCTTTTGTTTTCGGCTAAAAAATAAATTTAATAAATAAAACTCTAATTGAAATCAAGAGAATAAAAATTTAAAAAATAATAAAATAACTCAAAACAATCGCAAATAAATAGAGTTATGTAACGAGAATTTACTTGATTTCTGTCACTACTAAATACAGTGTAACAGATAGTGTGGACATTAGAGTCCCTCGATTCCGGGCAAAAGGTCTGACTCCGAATGCCTAATTTTGAATTATCAAGCCCAAAATTGAAAAATCATTGATTACCTAAATTTAATAATTAATTTTACATTTAACTTAATTGAATCAATTAATATTCAATTCAATTAAATACATTTTTATGGATTAATAGAAATGAAAGTTTGAAAAACAAAAAGATTAAGGATTATAAATAAGATTGTATAGAGATTAAGGATTAATTGGCATTATTTGATATTATTTGAATTAAATTATTCAACAATTAATCAATTTTAAAATCAGAATAAAGTTATACATGATTGTCACTTGTGCAAACAACCGGACTAATATCATTTTATACCTATTTTGTCTTTAAAGCCTTAAATCACACTTTCTAACATTATCTTACTGATTTATTAAGCTGACAAACCCTTCAATAGATATACTCTTTTAAATACCACACTTCCTGATTTATCAAAACATGACTATTAATTCAAAGGTCATTCAACTATTAGTGGTTTAGACTATTAAATATTTGTATTCACTATGAAAGTCAACAAAATATATACAAAAAGTTCGGTTCAAACTCAATTCCCACTACATTTACATCCAATTGAAATCCTCCATAGGCCAGCCCCATCCCTATCTCTCTCAATTTCTTTAAAAGCATCTTCTACAATGTTCAACAATGAATTTTCAATTTTCAAATTTTTTGAAAGCGGAGGGAGATGGGGGGAACACACAAAACTATATACTACATTCTTACTTCGTAAATGTAGTGAAAAACCGTTTTTCGTATCAAATAATTCTGATCAAAACTTATGAGCAAAAAGTATTTGACTCCAACACAATTCAAACTAAAACCTATCAGCGATTATGCAAATGAGATCTAGTTCTGACCATATGTCAACAAAAATCAAAACTACCAATATGCCTCCAAGATAAAAATATATATCAAGCAATTGAATATTTTAAAATAGTTTATGACAATTATCATGCATTCTAGTTATATGAATCAATTATTTTATTAAATTAACGAATAATAATAATGATTGTTATTAAAAATTGTAAAAACCTGATCCTGCCAGTCCTATGAAGTGCTCAGATCCAATGTTAGAAGCAAATACTGAGGCGCCCACCTATTAAGATTGTATGAATAATCTCTCTCTCTCTCTCTCTCTCTCTCTCTCTCTCTCTCTCTCTCTCTCTCTCTCTTACTGGCAGCCAAAACATGTATCGTCCAGCCAAAAAGTACCCAGTCACAGTTCCTCTGTTTGAGCGGAACATCGCCTGTAAAAAATATTCAGTTTTATTAGTTAGTATTATTTCGATTTAAGGGAATTATTATGCCTTAACGCATAAACTAAAGGGTGAGGTCGAAAACGGCTTTACATGACAATTTTCGGATTTTCAAAATTTTAGGGAGGTCAAAAATCACTTTAGAGGTCAACAAAGTTGATTCTGAGCAAAATAAAAAATGCAACCTTTAGCCATCAGTGTTTATAAGCAGGGGCACAGTTTTACGAATTTTAAAACCCATATCCATATGAAAAAGCCCACTCCATGCCAATAAAAACCCGAAACCCATATTCATTTAGTCTGACAACAATTGTAATTTTCAGGCAAATTTTACAGTAAAATTCAAGGACTACCTGAGTTAATTAAATCAAAAATAGAACTAACAAACTAGGCAAAGCCAAGCTAATCGGCATAATTAAGTTAGTTTTTAAATCTTAGGGAATAAAAGATAAAATTAAAGGCGAAATACGGTATTTTGTCCTGAATTAGCCTAATTCAATTAAAATACATATAAATTAATTTAACTAAGTTTAAATTATTCGAAACTTAATTTAAATTTAATTTTAGCCATTCTTAACAAAGTATACAAGGTTCGATAAAACTCAAATATAAGTTTCCAAAAATTTAAAAGTTAAATGATCTTGGCCTAAACTATCCTTATCTATTTAAAAAATATCCCACATTTTATTAATTTTGATAATAATTTCTTTACTTTACTTTGAATTTGAATTCAGACCATTTTATTTGAATATTTTGTGGAAAAACTACTAATTTTACCATTACATACCAATGCCCATGACTAAAAACTCATTTCCAAAAGTCCAAAATCCGCCCAACCCATATGGGCATGGACCTGCTCGGGTACCCATCTATACTTACAAGTATAAATAATAATTGCTTCAATTAATTGCTAAACTAATATACATATATACTAGCTGTCCGACATGTAAGTTTAATAAGTTCAGAGGTGCACCATCCACAAACCGTTGTGATATATTTGTCTATCTCAAATTTTTATTTAAGCTTGATTATTGATAGTTTATATGATAAAATTGTAGAAGCTAGGCTCAATTGAGTATTCACTGAGAGCTAAAAAGGTTAGACAAGTCATCAAAGGATTTGTG
>JAQGCS010000988.1:0-16381 GCA_034702105.1 Fuscozetes fuscipes
TAGGGGGGTGGTAAAGCCAAAATTTTCGACTCTTGGGGGGTGGTAAGACCCATACCCCTCCCCCTTGGGCATCCCTGGATATAATTTGAATTCGAAGTTTAAGGCTATTCAATGATCTTATGGAAAAGTGTTAATAGTTACACAAATAATTTTAGCATCTTATATTTTAACATTTTTTTTATAGATTATTATGAAAACACTGTAATTTGATTTCCTGGGCATAAATTTCAAAGTCTTTGATTTCTACTTAATTTTTATTTGAATTTTTAGACAAAAATATAATATCTTTCAGTGTTTTATCTTTTTGGTGGATCTTTTTAATAGCTTCCAATAGAGAGGAGGAATGTTTACTGCCTCAAGTGTTTGCTGATCATATGCTTGATTCAGTCAGTCCTGTTCTTATGTTAAAAGTTGTGTTCTTCGTTGACATCTCCCCTATGATGTGCTCAATTGTGGTGTATTGGGACCAGTGTATACTAGTTGTGGTTTTGTATCAGTAAGAGTGGTGACAAAGCTCTCAAAATTCAAATATACATTTATTTTATTTTGCTTTTGTCTTGATTTTTTTCTAAATTGAACGTGTTACTTTCCTACCATATATTGAAATTAAAATGTTGTGGTGAGTAATCATTAATTTTCTTAGATATTCTCTTGGAGTATATCATTTCCTGCTCTATACTTTCCTTGTTTACTGCATTAAATTAATTTTTAAAAAAAAGTTGAGATTAGCCTATATTTGATGCTCAGAAGCTTTTACTGACAATTAATTCAATATTTATTTGATTTGAAAGGAATTCTGAAAAACGAAAAGAAAAGTCTCGAAAAGCGGCGCGAGAGAGAAGAAATCAGGAGTCGAAGATCTTCGACCAAATGGAGGCAATGCTTCCAATACCAGTCAAAAATATCAACCATTTAGATAAAGCATCGCTCGTCAGACTTGCCATCAATTATTTGAAGATTAGAAAAGTTATCGAACCGATTAAAAGTAAGACAACTGACTCAATGCTCATTCAATTGATTAATAATTTGTTTGTTTTGTTGGATTACAGATGTTTCTAACTTCAAGATCGAAACCCAATCACTGATTGATGAGTACTCTTCTGTTAAAGCTCTCAATGGATTTGCTTTAGTTCTGTCCAAAGATGGAGATATGGTTTATTTATCTGAAGAAGTCGAGAAATACCTGGGCTTATCTCAAATCGATTTAATCGGTCAAAGCATTTATGACTTCAGCCATCCCTGCGATCACAATGACATTAAAGAGAGTCTGGCTCTCAAACAGACACATAATAGCAATGGTGACAATAAAGAAGATCTCATTTCTGTCTCTTTTTTCGTTCGCATGAAATGCACCCTCACTAATAAGGGTCGTAATCTTAACCTTAAATCAGCCAATTATAAGGTGGCAAACAATCAATTAGTTGATTCATTCAATTGATTTTAATTTTGTTTGTATCCATCTTTCAGGTGATTCACTGCAGCGGACATCTCAAGAAAATAACTGATTCTGAAACTAATGATTCATTGCCGCAAAGTTTGAGTTATTTCACGACTGCTGTGTGTCAACCCATTGAACAGCCCCTCACAGTGGATAAATCTTTCTGCTCCAATGTCTTCATTAGTCACCATTCCTTGGATATGAAGTTCACGAATATGGATGAAAGGTATTCATAAATCAATGGTTTCTTGTAATTCATATGTAATTTTCGCTAACAGTGTCGATAAAATCCTTGGTTATAATTCGAAAGAGTTATCGGGAAAATCTCTCTACAATTTCTTTCATGCATTAGATTTAAAACAATTGGAAAAGTTCTTCAAAACCCGTGAGTCATACGAATATAGTCTAAAAATAATTATTTTTCGATAATTTCTTCAAAAATTATAATGACATCAAAACGAGAATTAAGTTTAAGTCGAATTGAAAGCCAAAAATTTCAAATATTAGTGATTACGAAAATGTAGGGAAGACTTGATTAGGTAAGAGTAGCATTCCGTCCTTGACCCCAAATGGGCCCAAAAATTTCAAGTTTTCTTATGAATTGCTGAGCTCTGATATCGGATGTGATGACGACTGTCAGTCACTCCGATGGTTTGGCCCGAATCCAATATTTTCTATTATTAATTCGTAGTAACTGTTCCTCTGTTTCGCCATATCGTAGAGCAAACATCTTAAGCGAATCCCGTTTTCGTCTATTTCTATACTATTCTTCAAATATTTTGTCTTTCAATGGTCTCAAACAGAACCGACACCTCTTGAGAACCCAATTCTCATATTCTTGATTCTGAGTCTGAGTGCCGCTCCTCTAATAGTCTGATTCTATTCTATTCATTCGTATCATTTGCAATAATTTATCGTTTGTTTGACAGAAAAACATTCCTTTTATTTGTGTGACTCCTATTCCTAACAGGAAATAAATTTTAATTTTTGTTACTTGTATTCAATTTTAGTTTTTATTAATTTAATTGTTTTATCGTTTTCTCAATTAGTCGTTTTGTAAATGCTGTGAATTGTATCTAATAATTGAGAGCTCAGATTAGCGACAATTTTTCGCATTGAATTGAATGGAAATTTCTGTTAAGTCTATCAATTGAGAGACATATAAGAAGTGCTTTTATTTGTTATCAAATGTTCGGTGCATTTGAGTGTAATCTACGCCATGTGGTTGTCTTTTAAACTTAAGAACTAATTCATCATTGAGTTAAACCATATTCTAGTGTTCACTCGTTTTTGAAAGAGCATTCAATCTTTGGTATGTTTTCTAATTAATTACTCATAGAATTGTATTTATTGTTTTTAGATGTGCCTCATATATGTTGTACTTATTCTAATTTTGTCGAAAGAATTTAAATATAACTGTCGAATAAAATTAGTGTTTGTGTACTGAAAGTAATTATCTATTAGTGAAAGTCACGATGAATTGGAACTGTATTTTGCTATCTATTGGTTGTGTCTCTAATTAGGTTTAATTGATTCAGTAATAGATGTGGCATAGAATCGGGTCATAATGCTGTCGATATGATGTAAAGTCACACTTCTATTGATCGCTATTGGGTTTGACTTTTGTTAGTTTTGTTAGAATTCATTAATTTTTGTGATCAGAGTCTTCACTAAAATAATCCATTTGTTGTGTGTTTGGCCACAACTTTGCATTTGTATTAGTCTTTAAATTTGTTGGCTTAAAATGTTTTCTCTAAATTTAATTCTTCTATTTTTATAACGATATTCACTGGAATGGAATAATCTGCAAATAAATAGTTTTTTGATTCCCCGATAATATGATCTCCAATTCTTAGCACTCAATGTATGTCTTTATTATTGAAATATGTTTTTTTGTGAGCAATCATTTGATTTGATGTCTATTTATTCATTGAAAGCTAACATTACTTGTTATCGAAAAAGCGATTTATATTCTGATAAAAACAGTTATTCTGTGAATCGAAAGCTTATGAATAGTTATTATGAAAAGAGAGTTGTTTTACTTCACTATAACTCATCGAATCAATCAATATATTAAATTGTTTTTGCTTTAATGCTTTAGTGTTTGCAAAGGGCCAGAGCCAGTCCGAGTGCTATAGATTTTTGGCCAAATCTGGTGGTTATCTCTGGTTAGTTACTGAGGCGACAGTTATCACAGATAACCAGTCATCTCAACCACAATCAGTTGTTTGCGTTAATCATGTCATCAGGTGAGCCTTTATTGCCTTTTCGCTAATTAATCCAATTATATAATAGTTTGTTCTCTAATCACTTGAGAGACAACTCATTTGCCATAAATATATGTTAAGTCAATTTTGACGGTTAAAACGCAATTAAATTAGAATTATTTTTAATGTTGAAGAATACGTTGAGTTATCACATCTTGCAATAGAGCTATGGTATGACTGACGCTATAATTAGGCAAAAGTCCAAGGCTTACAACACCGCGTCTGTCAGTCGCACACTTGAGTCGCTTCTCTTCCCCATTGAGTTTTCGGCAAAAATGTTATTAAATTAATAATAATGAATATTTCATAGCCTATGCTTTACTCATGTTTCGAGTGTTCATTTCATTATTGATTTAATGTCTGATTATTTGAAAGTTAAAAATAGTTTCGTATTCTCCCAAATATCATATATTGTGGCGAATACTGCAAACAATTTATTGATTTTTGTTTTCCCCAATCAGTGGTGTCGTAAATCAATCTGAAGTCTTATCCGACGAGCAATGCTTTGAGGAAACGGTCCCAAAGAGCCCACAATTGGAAGACGTGAAGATACCGACTCCAGAGCGTTGCAGTATAGCCCAGCCCTCTTTCGTTTCGAGCACTAAAACAGTGTTTGCGCCCAAAACCGCTGACATGGAATGTGGTTTCATTGTTTTCGATCATTCAAACCACATCACTATCCTCTCAGATGCGGAAGACTTGACTCATTTGGCTCCAGAAGCCGGTGAAGATGTTTGCGTTCCCTTTCCGGGTCTTTTAGCGGAATTCAATGACTTAAACTTTTTTGATGAGGTTTTCAATAATAATAATAACACTAATCTCTTCAGTGATGAGGAAAAGATGAAACTAAATGACGAAAGTCTTCAACATTTCAGTTCAATGGCTGACAATTCGAGTGTCGATGAGTTGAGCGACAAAATGACGGATAACTGTGTCTATAAAACCGTTGCAAACAATTTGATTAAAAACTTTCTTAACATTCGAGAAAACGATAGCAGCGATGATTCGCCACTTCCTAACGACCCCTTTCTCTCTCATAATGACGACAATTTCTCCAGCTCTCCGTCTACCGATTCTTCGATTGACCCGTATTCAAGTGATACTAACTCTCCGCTCAACATTTCTTCGCCGATATTAAGTCAGACGTCAAACTTTTTCTGCAAATCTCCGACAGAAGAGGTCTCAAAATTGAATTTAAACGACAAAATCGATTTTATCGACGAAAAAACACTGGAAATGAGAGCGCCTTTTATTCCAATCGACGACTTTCCTCTCTTACTGGAGGGAGACTTACAAATGAATTATTCGAATGCAAATATCGATGATATTATTGCTTTCGATAATATATCAGATGAAAAACTCTTGAGTCCTGAGCCGATCGACAGATCTCCTCTCATGTATGACAGTCCTCCCCCTCAGAGAACTAATTGTTTGGAAGCTTTGCTTCAAACAAATAGTCCGCAAAAAACTAAGAAATTTACACAAAAAGTGAGACAAAATCTCAACAGTTATGGCCTCAAATCCAATATTTTACAGCATTTGAAGAAAGCGGACACAAATTCATCGCAATTAGTTCGCCATCACATCAATCAGTCGCTGAATAATCCGATTAAAGTCAACACAATGGCAACAAATGACACAAATAGCAGTCAAACTCAAGCCTTTCCCGTGAATTCACGTAAAGCTCAAAAGAATTGCTTCAGAAGTGATTTGAGTACTGATCATAGCATCAAAACTTCGAATGCATCCAAAAGACCCTTGGCTTCAGAACCGCAGGACATTCTCTACAATATGTGTTCCAATCAAATACTTTCTAATATGAGTTCTAAGAGTCTGACAAATGAATCACAGCTTCAAAAACGCTTCAAAATTAATAACAATACAAATAATAGCTTCAACATAAATAAAGGTGAGTTTCTTGAAATTTTAATATTTCATAATTATTAATTATTCATGTTGAATGGCAATTCTATTCCATTTTCTTCTCAGGTAATAGTGTTTTAATGAATTTGTTGGTCAATGGCGAGGACTTAACCAATGGTTATTCAAAATACTCAAACATAGACCGAAATCATCGTTCATTGAATCTGAACTCTTATAATAACAGCCAAAAGCTGTCCGTTTCCAAGAAGAATGCAAACCAATTGATATTTGAAGGACAAGACATCCGTTGATTTTGTTGGACATCACAATAAATATAAGAAAAGACATAATGGTGTTGAGGTGGTGTTGAGGGTTCTTTTGGCGTCAAATCATTGCATAAAATATTTGTCACTTTGCAACCATTGATTGGATATAATTATATAATGTTTATCACCCTTTATATCACTTATGATGTGGTAATACAAGTGACAAATCATTTACCTTTTGTCCAACACTTCTATCTATTGCTCACAAATGAGTTGATATTAATTTCAAGCACTTTATTGCGGATCAGATCGAGGATTGGTTTAAGTATTAGTCAATTTGAAAATCTTTTATTCTCTTCTATTCGAGCACTAAATTGTTGACAAAATTATTTTTCGATGAATTTATTGATTAATTGGAAAACTATTTCTAAAAGGTTTGAATAGTTTGAAAAAAGTTTAAAATTCTTAAAAGTGATTCAAAATTGGGAATTGTTTTAGGATTTGTTTAATTGAATTTCTCCTTCTTTTCTGTGATTTTATTCGATTAATTCAATTATAAATATTTGAATCAAAAGAGCCTTAAAATCAATGCCTGAAGTGATTCAAAATTGAAATGTATTTATCAAATCATTGATTATTAACTTCGGGTTAAAGTGATCTTTAATTATACCAATTATAGTACAATATTTCAATTCAATTCACTTTTTTTAGAATAACTCTTACAAAACATTTATACAAAATTCAATCATAATATCAATTAATATCTAATTTAAATGTAATCGTCATTTGTTTATATAATTTACAGTCACTTTCATTCGTTAATTATATTAATTTCCTCTTTAGACCAGTTTTTATCTTTTGTTTGTCAAAAAATTTTAAATCTTTAGTATGTATTCAATAGTTTATATTATTTGGGAAATTATTTTAACCGAAATTTCTCTTTAACTGTAATTTTTGTGAAAATTATTGTATTAAATGATTTCTTCGATAAATTCAATAAAAGTTTTGATTCAAAGTTTTTTTTAATTGTTTTACTTTTTTAGGTTTCGATCATTTGCTGGCTTTTAATGCTTTAATTTGTCTTAATTTCAAATTGTACGCAAAATGTGAGCATGCTAGCTGCTATTTGCTTTGCACAGAATAGCAAAAATCTGGGTTACAATTTGGGTCGACTCAAATATACAACTAAACTTACTCCATTTAGTAAAAGATAAAAGGGGCAGTTCTTACATTAACAACGTTCAACTACTACTCGCTTCAATTATTATTGTGGGGTTGTGTTGCCTCTGCGTCCACTGTCTTAAAAATATGAACGTATTTTAGGATTTTCTCTTTTTTCTAAACGGAATAACTTTATTATGTGTTTTGTAGAAATTAACGACTCATTTAAATACTTGATGTCAACAAATAAAAGATATGTATTGAAAGCGAGTCAATGATTGGCTGAAGTTCTCTAATGATTTCGAACTGAAGAGTAATCTATTGTTTAGAATCGAAACCAAATATTGACAAACAATTGATATAAAAAATGGCGGATCTCTTCTGTGGCGGCATTTCTCCACTCAAGTGATCACTCACTTCAAATCCATATTTGTTTGTATTTACAATAGATTTGAGTTAATATCGATTGGAATCCTTATCACAACTATTGTCGAAAATGAGAGCTTTCCTCAAATCGTTGGACGACACACACAAAGAGGTGGAACTGACTGTCGGAAAGACAACACTCGGCAGAGGAGTACTTCTCAATGTATGTCTCAACACATTTGCCCTCTATTTATGACATTCCACTCATGTATTCCTCAGTTAAATCTTTTATTGCAATCAAATGAATGTATTAATCGTTCGTTTGTTTCTTTTCATTAGTTTTTCTTAATTTGATTTACATTTTGTCTAATCTTTTGTTCATTTATTGGATTTGTTTGTCTTTGATATTGTTGTCAATGAGTTAATCCCCAATTGTCTGAGAAATGAGTTGTTTTGAGAGAAAATGACTGAATTGTTGTCTGATTTAGTGCTCGGATAAGAAAGTATCGCGAAATCACGCCTTCATTGAAGTGACAAATGGCGGGGAAATACACTTAACTTCGGTTCGTATTATCTGTTGATTGAATTGATTACTAAATGATTGGCTTTCGTTCCTCCGATGCGATGGTCAGCAACACGTGAACCCATGTTTTTATTACTCCAATGACTCGAACAGTACTCCAAAGATCATTAAGAAGGATATGTCGCAAAAGCTGTCCGACGGCGACGTCTTTAGCCTTTTGGCCAACGCTTACAAATACCAAATAACTATCGATTCCGACAATAAAGTCAACAACGAGTCGAACAGCAGTGAAGACAAACGCGAAGACAAATCCATTAATGGAGAGAATGACAAAAGCGATTCTCAGAAGAATGAGTCGAATGACAGTAAATCTGACGCTAAGAAAGTAGAAGAGGACGTCGACGAAGACACTAAAGACAACGATTCCGTCGCCTCTGATGTCAAGAAAAATGACAAAAAGAATTCCGACGACAAGACTAAGAAGAAGGCGAAAGACATCGACGACAACGAAACCAATAATAGAGACAAACAAAAGAACGACGAATCAGAAGAAGAGGAAGAGGAAGAAGAAGAACCCGAACCCAAGAAAGAAGAGCCCAAAAAGAAGGGCAGACCTCAGGCAAAGACAAAACAGCAAGCACAGACCAACAAAAAGACCAAAAAAGAAGAATCAGATGAAGAAGCAAAAGATGAAGAGGAGGAAGAAGAGGAGGAGGAGGAGCCTGAGAGTGAAGAGTCTCCTAAAGCCCGCAAGAAGGGAAAGGGTTCCGGTTCTGGTAGAGGTCGTCCTCGAAGGTCGTCACAGCCCCCAAAACAGAATAACAAATCTGTTGTATCTCTGGATGACTATGTTGTCAGTGATGACGACCTCTGGGAGAGTGAGTCAGAAGAAGACTATCGACCGAAACGCGGCAAACGAAAGGGCTCTGACTCTGAAAGTGATTGGGAGGCCGAACACAAAAGGGGTGGCAGGACTGCCGTCAAAAAGCGTTATAACGAATCGGGATCTGATTCGGACAGTGATTGGGGCAAAAAGAAGAAAAAGGTTTTATTTGACCTCAAATTCAATTATGTTATCATTTTTTTGCATTTTATTAGAAAACTCCTAAAAAACCGGCGAAAAGACGCCAAAAGCCGACCCGAAAGTCTCCCCGAAAACAAATGAGTGATTCAGAGGAGGAGGTCGAAGACGAAGAAGAAGAGGAGGAACGACCCAAAGCTCGCAGAAAGGCTAAGAAGGCAGAATCTGAAGAGGAAGAGAGTGAAGAAGACTACAAGAGTAACAAAGCCTCAAAAAAAGGCGGCAAAAAAGCTGTGGGAAGACCCAAACGAGAGGCCGCCAAAAGAGGTTCGATTAGTTTATGTTCAATGAATTGATTTAATTTGATGTCTGCCCCAAACAGGTGCTAAAAAGCGCGCTCGAAATGATGACGACGAGGAAGAAGTATCAGAAGAAGACGACTCTATCTCTAAACGCAAACGTAATACACGAAAAGCGGCCGAATCTGAGGAAGAGGAGGAGGAATCAGACGAAGACGTGGAGAGTCTGGTTAAAGAGGCCAAAGGGTTTGTGCGCAACAAAAATGCCCCCAAAAAAGTGTGAAATAAGACATTTGAGACAACACTTAATAACACTTCAATTGAAGAAGACTTTCATCAAACCATTCATTGATATAATCGAATCATTTTTACTATTTTTCAGTTCATTTATAAATTAAGTGAAAAACAATTTAGTCGTTTAAATCATAACTAAAATGCATTTTATCCTCAACTCCTGTCTGTGCTATCATCTGATTATTTATCCCTTTTTAAGGTTCTGTTATTTTGCACACAAAAACAAATACAATTTTTTCATGTTTTTACGATTATATTCCACTTTTCTTTTCTCTAAACTGTGTATAAGTTTTAAATTTTTTTTCTGATAAATAATTATTAAACTTAGTATTTGGTGAACAAAATGTTCTAATAATTCCTCATTTTATCACAAAATGCTTTTTCACGAAATGTTTGTCTTTTAATGTTTTATGTTTTACCGGTATTTTACATATTTTACAAAAAAGTTAATGAATGGAATTATGTTAAGATCACTGCTATTCACGAGTCCATCATTTGAGTCGACATTTGATTGGTGTCCATATTTTCATAGTCCTCATCACTCAACGGTCTCTTAAGTCCTCCTATTTTTTCAAATTCAGATTCAATTACTATTAAACTGCTTTTTTTGTTTCGTTTATTACCAATCGATGAGAGGGGTATTCCTTTTGCCTGAAGAATGGGTTCATATTCTTGGAGTTGTTGTCGAAATCCTTCGTTTGGAAATATACAAAAACGTCTGCTCTGAACGACTCTAATCGCTTGGTTTGCGGTCTTTTGTGGACAAAATTTATTATAAATACAATCGAATGAAAGCCACAAAAAATACCAAATTTTTCTTTTCCATTATGTAAGCGATGACCAGAGCAGCGCTGCGGGAAATACCGGCGTTTCCGTGGACTAAAACAGCGCCCCTCTGAGCAAAACACTCGTCAATGAATTTTGTGACCTTTCGATCGGAAAACTTTTAAAACACAATCAATAAAAAAGTGAAAACATTTGACTCACAACAGGAAAGTATTGAATGATATTCTGTGTGGGACTGTCGGCGATGTCGAGCGTCAAATAGTAATATTTGTCGGCAAAGTTGGGACGAATCCAATGCGACTCAATCTGTTGCCGAACGCATATGATATGAGTTATGCCGACCCGCGACAAGTCGTCTGCCTTCACATACAAACAAATTGCAATTTCAAGTCATTAATACAAGAAATACCTTTGCTTTGAGGGCTGACGCGTACGGACCTAACCATAAGTGAGGAATAATTTGTTGCATTTGTCGTCTCATAGAGTACTCCCATTCCTATGGATTGCAAATTAAATTAATATAAACGCCTTTAAATTGATTTGAAAACAAACAAAATTTGAAGAGTTGTCTGAATTGAGATTCGAGTCTTCAATCATTTCATGAATTTGTGTCTCATTTTGGTTAATGTCTTCGTCTTTATTAAGAATTCGTTGAGAAGTTCTAATCGACAAACGATTGTTGTCTTCAAATACATTCGGATTTGTTGTCATTCTGTCAAACAATCAAACGATGGCTTCAAATAAATAAATTTATGAATCAAATGAATGATTGGAGTAAACAATGAAATTATGTCTAATTATATAAACTTTAATAAATTAATTGTTTTATTTATGAATTCATTTTTATATTATTCTTATTATAAAAAATAGTCTCAGATTTAAAACAAAATATTCTGAAACTAAGCGCTGTATTTGAGTAAAGTGTGACCCAAACCGTCGTCTCTCAGAGACTAACAGTTTTTGTAATCAATAAATATGTTATTTTGTTGACTCAATCAAAGCATATATAAAACAAGTGTTTCATTGTATTAATTGCATTAATATTTGGATTAATTTGAAAAATATTTTACTATTTAATTGATTAAATAGTTTAGGGTTTGGGTTCAAAATTGTTGATCTACTGTCGAGTGACAGACAGCTTATATATGCTTTGATTTGTGGCCTAATAGAGAGCGACACAAATGTCTTATTCTTAACAAAAAGTTTAAAATTCTTTGAATAGTTTTGTTTGAAAATCAAATAAATTTACTCACATTTCACAGAAAATATTTTGAATAATCAATGGATTGGAAGCGAATGAGTCAAATGAAATGAATGTCTCGAGATTTGCTTCAAAATCACATTTATTTCAAAAGATTATCTCAAAGATTAGATTTTAAACTAATTTAAAGATGAAATTGAAATTAGTTTCTGACGTATTTGTGTTATTCGGATGGCTTTTCTTCATGAGTACCAGTGTTTTGGTTATATATACGACTAATCAGTTATATTTCAAGACATTCGCTCTTTTCGTTGCTATACTTCTGTCACTTTTGGGCGCCCTTTGGCTCACAATCATAACAATAGCGGCGATAATCGCTCTGATTATTCGGTTAGGTTTGTCCCAAACGGTCAGATGTGGGACTGATATCACCAAACAATTCGAACAAAAGTTTCTCAGCTTAGAGTTCGATGAGTGGGAGCTAGATAAATTCATTATACTTCACAAGATTCAAAAGGAAGTGATGAGTATTTGCTTCTTAGTGGATGTGTTTAATGTAAAGCAGGACACGAGTCGTGTCTCCCGTTTTCTTTATTTCTGGAAAGAAGTTAAGATTAGAGTGAATCTGATCATCAAAGCCATGAACGAAGTCGAGTGGAATGAAAGGCGTTTGACTCCACACAACTATTACACAGTAATCGAGGCTTTGAGACAAATGGATTGCATTTTGAGAACTTATGACTATTGGAACGAAAAGTTTCAGTTTCTTAAAGAAGATATCGTCCGACAGAGACATCGACACGAGTTTCAAACCCTTTTTAACGACGCCGTCATTCCTGAGGACAGAAAGAATTCGTTTGTCTTTAAAGCTATGTCTAAGTCTTTGACAAGTTTTGAGCAAAAACTCAAACATTTGAAACATTTGAAATAGAATTCATTTTTAAGTTGAATAAAAATACTCTTGTTACAATTTTCAACACATTTTATTAAGTAATATTGATTGTCTTTTGGGATGTACAATTTGTTCTTGCTTGGATATCCCACTCTAAAAGTATTCTAAAATTAGTAATATTTTAAGGTTAGGAGTAAGCGATGGTTTGAACGGTGTGTTTGGCCTTTAATTTGATGTAAACTCTGTTTTGTTGTTTTCCTGTTTTGATTGCAAAATATTTTGACATAAGTTTGAGATTTTGTGATCAATGAAAAGGCAATCCTTATGTAGAGGTGAGGTATGTGTGCAATCAGTCAAGCATTGAAGTCATGGAAAGCTTTGTAATTATGTTCGGACTACTCTTCATACGTGATGTGATGGCCTATGACTGTGTGTATGGCTATGTCTGCCAGTATTGGTTGTGTTGGGACGCGTGCTGTCCCGTACAACAGGTCCTGAACTGCCTCACAAGATCTCCCTGAAAGTCTAAACAAGATTTTTAAGAGGAAGGGCAGGACTTATGCTTGACTACCGGCGTGAGAGTTAATAATAAGACTCTTGCAGTCAAGTGCTCCCAAACTTGACTTCTAATGCGAAAGTTTTTTCGTCCAACACTTAGTCAGCAACTGATGTGTGTTTCCATTCATTCTAATGATATTTTTTATGCTACCGTTGACTTAGTCTTATGTATTGCCGGCACTGCACCTGACATTCATATAGTGTGAAGACAATCGGCGGACAAATTTCTAATATTGTGGTATCGCTCTCTTGTAAGCACTGATTCCAACAAACATTGGTATGTCTTTCGAATTTCTAAAATGTTTTATATTTATATCAATTGCTTTTGAATTCAATGAATAAATTATGTAATTAAAGTCAATTACAATGTATTAGATCATGACTTGGATATCATGAAATTATAGCCGAAACTCGAGTTTAACAATATTCTCGACCCAAATGGTATGTTTTGTGGGTTGTGTTCAATACAGTTATTTATTACAAGGGTTGGCAAAAACAGACTTTTCAGAAATGGATTTTTATTATTCATAAGAATGTTCTTATAAGAATAGTGACAGTCAGCCACTGGTGATAATTTCACTAAATTTGTACAGCATATGCTACGAGTTTGAATTTGTTAAAAGAACTGGTATTATTTGCAAAGCGTTTCAAAGCAATAGGTGTACTCGCGCAAGAGCCAAGATTACTTGGGAAAATCAGTATAAAATTCATGACATGAGTTTGATTCTATGGGGATTTTATCGATAAAATGAGCAAGTTGTCAAGCCAAACCTTTTTAGAAACTAGGGATATAGCGCATGTATTTAAGATATCAAAATTTATTATATAATTTTCTTTTTTGAAATGCTCTAAGTTTGAAAATTTTGCATGGAATTTTGTCAATTTATTGACTTAAATGATCAATCTTATAAGATAATTCAAAGGTTATTCAACATGTTATATATGAGAAAAGATAAACTCAAATAGTTACTCATTCTAGTTATAAAATAGCCATTTAGTCTGCCGTCTCTTTTTCTCAAAATTGTTTTGTTTTATTCTATGATTAATACTGAATCATACACTATTGTACTCATGTATTGTAAAACTTTGTTTTTGTGCAACCTTATTCATTATCCATAATATGGACTAATAGTTTATTATAATATTTTTATGTTAATATCAATTTTAAAGAATATATTTTGAGATAACTTATCCAAAGTTTGCATATTATTAGTGAATACATTAGTGAAGAGAATACCGAAAACAGTATTGACTTTAATGTTGAATGTTATGGGAATTTGTGTGAATCGCGTGATTATTACAAATTACTTGTTGTGAGACCTTTTCGTTGACTTTCTGAGAGTCGCCACTCATTGCACTCATCAGACATTATGTGACTCGAAATCGTTGTTATCGTGTTTTCGATAACCATTTCTGACTCAATGAAAACGACACAAAGACTGCTCTGAACTAAAGATAAACTTCTTTTGCTTTGTCTGCCATTCACTTCGAGTTTATTATGATTTAATTTAATTGTACCATGATCTTATACAAGCTCTCTATAATTGTGTCCGAGCAGTGCCTATCACTGTAAGAGATATTCGTATTTGTAGTGATATCTTATTCTTAATTTAATGATTACTGTATTCAAGTGAATAACTATTTCTATCTTTATTTCGCACACAATTCCCACAACTTTTAAAAGTATAATCCATTCAAATATACATTTAATTGAAAATCTCATTCAGTTCTCAGCGATTATCTCATAAAGTAATGAGAATTTGTTTCTCGTTAAAAAATAGAATGTGTTTTACAGCACTCCTTATTCTTTAGCTCAAGCTTTGAAGATGATCTTGTTTGCCATATAGATATATACATATATATTAAAATGTCAATTATTATTCGTATTCTATTTAAAATTATTATATATTATGGAGTATTAGATTCGGAGCACTCCTTCCCTTCGACATTGGTATTGAAGAAATCTTATATATTTATCGAATTTGAGGGCACAGACCGTAAAACCGCAGAATTGCTTTTTCGATACAAATTTATTTTTCTCTTTTGTTGACTTTTCAGTGGTTTTTGCCAACAAATAAATAAATACAAATGTACTAGATTGCTTAGACGGTTGTGTAATTTTTTCATTCAATAACTGAATTCATTAGAAATATGTTTTGATAACAATATTTGTTTGACGCCAACTCACAGTCAGACCTATTATTGTAATCAATGATTACTAATCACTGCTCAAACACACAAATTACCGAAATATCCATAGTTTTAAAAGCAATAAAAATACGCCTTGAAATGGACCACCCTCGATTCAACAACCGCGCACACATTTTTTATAACTTTAATTGGATTACGAAATAGTCTGAAAAAGAATTCAATTTTCAAACAAATCTAATTTGGGATTGCAACAACATCTATTTGCATAATTGTATCCGAATTGCTAGAATCACATTTAGACATTTTGATAATGATTGTTGCAATCTCCTTTCATAATAAAATGTTCCAAATGTGTCATTTTTGTCTATTTATAGTTTTAAATATATTAGTCTTGAAATCAAATCAGTTATTAATTTTTTGAATGAAAAATGTGTGAAATTCTCATTATTTTAATTGAGAGTTGAGTTTATTTATTACATTAAATGACTTTCAAGTGTTGACTTCATGTGAGGACACGATATGCGAAATAATTATTTAAATTAAAATTATTTATGTCTTAATGTTGTGTTTGACAGCAAATCCAATGATTGGCTGAAAATCTGAATTTATGACCACTTTTATTTATAAATGAATCATGCAGCAATTTGTTATAAAAATAATTAAATTAAAACAAAATTAAAATGTTTTAAGCAAATGAATAGTTCTTTGAATTAGATAACAGGAAAAGCCCAGATCACTTTGAAATATCCTCATTAGTTTTGTGATAAAAATGTTACCTTAGAAAAACCATTAGCGAAATTCACATACGTGTATGCTAATTTAGTGTATCTAAACAATCTTTTCCTTTTAAAATGAATAGACACTCACAAAGTATAATAGATAATCTATTTTATGAATTCTTGTAAAACTTTGAGAACGAAATGCAAAATTGTTTTAAAATTGTTATAACTCAAAATTGAACTCAAAGGTCATCCAAACATTTCAATCGATTTTGTTTTTTGCCAATTAATTAAATTTAAAATTATATAACAATTTGTTTATTCAAATGAACTTAAAATCAAAGATTAAGAAAAATATATTATCCATATATTGAACATTATTTTGAATGTTATTATTTGAATACATAACCTGAGGGCACAGTTAATAACTATTACCTGGAACATATCAAGAATGCACTCCTTTTTTAGGCGTTGGTTATAATTATAGAAGCCATACCATAGCCATACCATAGCCATACCATAGCCATACCATAGCCATACCATAGCCATACCATAGCCATACCATAGCCATACCAT
>JAQGCS010000989.1:0-16381 GCA_034702105.1 Fuscozetes fuscipes
AACTTCTTTATCACTGTCTATGCGTTATATCGAGAGAATCGGGAATTCAATGCTTTACATAAAGCTTATCGTTTAAAAAATATTGTTAATAATAATGAACTGACTATTAAAGAAAGTTGTATTCGCCTCTCATATGCCTCTTATATACCGACATTAGATAATATGCATAATAGGAATGCTTTTAATAAGTTTTCTCTGAATTCTCTGTTATTCTTGAGATTAATATGAAAAGAAAGTATACATTAATTTAGATTTAAGTTAAGAAATAGACTTTTGATTCGCCCGAAGGTGCAAAAAATAATTTGGTTGCCTTTGATTAATGTTGGAAAAGAGAAGAGTCAATTTAGTCAATTTCACTATTAAATTAAAAGAAAAAAATTCTTTTAACATTAGATTTAATTTTATGAAAATATGTAAAAGAATTTTAAAAACATTTGGATTTTATAATAAAAACGATATTAATGTCCTATAAATTGCCACTTCATGTGAATAATTTGCACAAAAATACTCTTAAACAACAGTAAATACATTAATGTATTAATTGATTTTAGTCACGATATTCTGAGCTGGACTGCGCAGGTAGGCTCAGGTAGGCTTACATACGCTCTCACACACCAAAGGGATTAACAAACAGCTTAACAAAAAACTAATTATTAGCTAATGTTTTATTAGTTTAGTTAAAAAACTTCATTAAAAAAGTGGCGAAAATTAGGTTTCATACAACAATTTTATTCCTTTGCCTCAAACACCGTCTCTATTAGCAGCACTCAGAATATCGCATACATAAGACTAAACGGTGCCAATACTGCCCTCTTTTCAGAGTTGACGCTATCATTGGAATCAAAGATTCTGGGAATGAGACAAAAATTGAGTCGTTTATGGATCTTAAGTGAGTTTAAAATTATATCCAAAGAGAATTTTAAATTATCTTCTGAATAATCGAGACATGAATTCAATTGCATTTGAATGAAATGAATGAATAATTGAATTTCCATAGAAATCAAGAAATACATGATTCAAACGGATATTTAAATAAAAAAAATTAATTCATTTTTTGCAGTAAACTCTTGTCTGGGAATTCCAAGAAGAAAATTAATTAACTCTTATGAATAACCTTTCTTTTGAAGCAATTATTTTTAATATCCTTTAAATATCTGTTGTGTCGACAGTTCTGTAAATCAGTTTAATTTTTATGAGAAAATCATGATTTTAGTGAATTAACAAAAAATTCTCAAATAATGACCACAAAAAAGACCAAATTTAGTATAAAATTTATTTGAATATTAATATTCGATATCAAAAAAGTGCTGGAGGTTTAGTACTACCCATGCAATCTATTTCGAACCATAGAGAGAGAGAGAGAGAGAGAGAGAGAGAGAGAGAGAGAGAGAGAGAGAGAGAGAGAGACTATTTTTAATTCATTTTTTTAATATTTAGTGAAGTATTTACAGTAAATTTCGTGAAATAAATTATAGTTTAATCGCCAAAAACCCAATAAAATTCATGAAATTCAGATAATAGTCAGAAACCTATTAAATAAAGCGAATAGAAATTTGTATAATTTCTTTAAACGAAAGCCAATAAATCTAAATAATTATTTTATCGTAAATTCAGACCTGAAGGCAGTGTCAAAGGCATACCTCAACAATCAATTGTACAAATTTATGAATATTAATCCGGGACATTTTTGAAATATTGGTTTATCAAAGACATAAAAAGCACTGGACTATCACAGGTAGTGACGCACATGAATACCAGTTCGTTGAATCACAAAATCTATTCATAAATGAAAGTCATTTCACAGATATATTGAACAAAAAGTTGTCTATAAGTGGAATACAACAAAATCGATACATTAACTTAAAAGAATAGAATAAAAGATGTTTTCCATCAAATTAAGAGTCAATGAATAAAAGCTTTCTATAAATTGTGCATGTGCATGTGTTGGCCTTAATGGTTCCGATAGGAGCCGGATTTGGTCTGAAAAGTAATCATCAATAATGAGATTCATAGAATGAAAACAACATCTGATTAATGGATTCAATCGTATGACATACTGTCTCTCATCCCAACTATTTATCATTAAAAATGTTGTTAAATAAAATAATTGAGCCAAGAACACAACAAAAGTCACTTTTGCAAAACAAAAGTCAAAATGATTTGACTGTCAATGAGAACCAATAAATGAATGTGGCCAATTGAAAAAGTGATCCATCATTTTATGCTTGTTAAGAAATATGAACAAAAAGTTCATTTCAATATTTGATTGAATGAATTGGAGATTAGAAAACATTAAAAGACGGCACAACTATATTCATGTTAATTGGATTATAAAAATGCATATTAAATGCCTTCTTCTCATCCAAACCCTCATTAAATTAAATTCGATATAATTATAATTATTTCGAATTTAAGGTTTGTTCCGATAAATATTTGAAGCATTTTCTGATTGACTTTTAATAAAAATCATTATAAATGAGAAATCATTTGACTGAAGTGCAGATGAAATGAAAAATTATGAATTATTTAATGGAAAACAACGACTACTGAATCCTATAATTTATATGAAGCCATAAATCGATGCGATTGGCGATAATTCATTAAAAGCACCTAGAAACTCTAACCACTATTTATAATCTAACTATTACCGATCAAAACGAATAATATATTCTAGACCATATTCTAAAACAAAGTATTTATGAACTCAAATACATTATAATATCGAATGTATTAAAATATTATTAGCAAACACACCTCAAAAAAAGCAAATTTCGGTCCCAACGTATTCTGTGCTTATTCTGTGGTTAATTTGAAAATGTTTTTTATTTGTCTGATCATGTAAGAAATGAAGAGGTATTTTGAGCCCTGGCTTTTGTGTAGTGGAGTCAATATAAATGATAATTTTCTCTTCTCTTCTATTCAGTGAACTTTATTTTTAATTTGATATAATTTTTGCCCACTTTTTCTATTGTCATATCTATTGTAAATATAAACGTGGAATGATCATTTATTATCTTGCTCACTCACTTGCTTGCGTTTGTGAGATTGATCTGAATTTAATACCTGAATTGGATTATTCTTTTGAAATATTGATAAATTAGTCAATTATTTTACCAAAGGATATAACGAAAGGATATACAGCTATTTAATCGATTATTCTCATTATGGGCCTTATTCACAACCTGGTTATTTATAATTCTATTGAATTAAATCAAAATTAATTAAACGAAATACAGGAAAAACCAAAAGCTTTTCATTTAATAACTTATATGTAATACAAGATTTGATTAAATCAATAAATTTGTGTATACTTTGAGATCAAGTTTTTCCGCTTCTGATTGTAAACCAAGAAATTGATTTAAAGATCAAATTCTTTATGAACTCAAATGAATAGAATTTCGAAGCTCTTCGTTATTCAAACACTTGTATATCATATCTAATGACTAATTTGCGGTAAATGTCTGTTCCTCTAAATAGAAGAGATGTCTTAATAGTGGTTTTGAAGCCTCAGATTCCCTGATATGAAAAAATTTGATATGAAATCACAATACACTCTATTTACAGGCAATTTAGCAGATAATCAGACAGAAAACTTTTTTGAGCGCAGAGCTGAGCCACTCAGTACGGGACAGGGCTTTAAAAGTGGGCGTCAAATGAATTTCTATTAAAGTGTTTTCTTATAGCGTTTAAAGCGATACATCTCTCAAACATCAGATATCCAGTCATCAAATCATCAGCAAAATTGAATGAATCACTTCAACCAACAGTTGTGTTCACCACTCGATTCGAAGGCAGGGAAGAGTAAAGTAAAAAAGTTTATAAATTACAATACATTACATCTCTGTCTGTGTTTAAGAGACTCTTTACTCACTCTTTAGATCACTCGTCAGTATTTGATTAAATCACGTTTTATTACCTCCTAATTGATAGGTTCTTCTCATATCATATTTTCTTTTTCTTTTCTCATTTAATTTTGAATTAAGAAAATTAATAAAAAAGCAATTTTCCAAAAAACAATGCATTAGTAATACTCAGAGCGGAAATAAAGGTTTATAATCATATAAAATATGACCCCGAATATTTCACTTAAACAAATTACACAGCATCATTTGCTTATGAGAGTTGACGTCTGGGGACGACAGGAATGTAATTTGGAAGTCATATAGTTTTTAATAAAGTCTTAAAACCATTTTTCATACCAATTATAGCCAATTAGCAAAACTCTCGATTGATGTGAATTTTGCGAAAATAATTTTATCGATTTATAAATATATTTATAAATTCTTGAATATCAAGAAGTCTTTGGCCGATAAGAGAGTCAATACATATGTATTACTAAACGACGAAACGGAACACAAGAGAGAGAATAAGTATTTAAATGCAAACATATATTATATTTTTAAGAAAAACAAATGCATATAATTATGCACTGAATGGATGGCCGCGAGGTTTGAACCATTTATCGCTCTCTAAGACTGAACTATATTTAACTTCTAATTTGATGCAAATTTATTAAAAGTGCACCGATTTAATAGAGGTACCAATTAAGGGCGTATCGGCCCATACAAGCATGTATGACCATGCACAGGTGCTCTCCATTCAGATCATTCTTACAGCTGTACCAAATAGGACTGAAAACGTAGAAAAACATACCAAAGAATATTATTCATGTCCTGTTCTGAGCCCTCACTAACTCTCACTCCCGAGAAGTGCAGAGCAGAGCCCAACTTAAGCCTAGTTTTCAGGTATTTTGAGTCGAATAAAAAAGACTATCAATCGATTCATGACTACCACTATCGCTAAATGCCTTTCAAATGGGATGAACTTATTTTAAGTCAATTATTGCCAGTCCTTTACAATGACTGCGCTCTCCTACAGAACAGCATAAGTGAGAAAGAAGTTAAATATCATTTTCAACAATAATTCGTTTTGAAAGCGAATGTATTTTTCTTTTTGTATTTTGCTTTGAGGCGAAACTATTGGCAAAACTAAAAAACTATATTATATTCGAAACTAAATGTTTTTTACTGTTCTTTGAGTGGCAGTGAATTTCCGACCAAATAAAAGACTCGTTCTTTCACTTCATATGATAAATGAATTTCGAAAATTATATGAACAGTAATTATCGGCGATTTGTATTATTTTTGAAAAATTATAAACGAATTCGTTTCGTTTGAATCTAATTTTCATTTCTTGAGAAAACATTCAAACTATTTGTTGAATACGTTTCTAAACTCTAATTAAATCAAATCATTTATACTTCAGAAGCAAACATTGAATTAGAGTTCTCTTCTCATCGAAGAGTCCAATAAATCGGAAAATTTTACTTTTTTCAGACAACACTTCATTTGATTGGACACCAAATCAGACAAAAATTGTTTAATTTTTGAGTCATTGACAGCGAATGTAATTTTGCTAATCATTGAATTAATTGAAACCCAGAGTCAATATTCGACATTCCCTTCAATCAACTGATTTGTTTGACAAATATTAACAATTAAATGATTTAAACTCAAATTTGCGCTAAAACGAGGTTCAAGCGACAAATTTAATGATAAACTCATTAACTCTAATGGTGTCAAATACTTTGAGGAATTTGCATGATATTTGTTTAAGGGTTATCAATTAAAGGTGTGGTCAATTAAAAAAAATCCTGGCTTAAACTAGCAAGTGTCCTTTTAATTACATACATTTTTCACATGTTTTGCCAAAAGCCGAACAGATCTAATATTTGGATTGAGCTGTCAGTAAGACTGATACTACCTTGCACATCTCTGTTATCGTTTATAAAACATTAGATACGAAGCGCTAAAAAAATTCAAATATTCTCAAAGTTAATGAACTTTGAAAAGAGTTTGAATAAACATTTCGATCAAATCTACCCTTAATGAATTTATAAGCAAATCCTTGAGACAAATGAATTATCGCTCCTCTCATGTAAGATATGCAGAATTGAGTGCCAAAACTATAGTCACTGCCAGTCCGGTGAAAGGCTTAATTGACAAAACACTGCATTAATTGCTAACTTAGTCTATCATTTTTTAGAACAGCGTATGATTTAGAAAACTGGTTGACAGTCGACGCGTCAGTCTAGACATTCAATTTTCCAAAATTTAATTAAAATTTCTTCGAATCAAATCCAAGACAGAAAAAGTAGAAAACACTGACTTTGAAAAATGGTTTGCACTTAAAATGTGGATAACTCGCACTAAACTCAGTTTTATAAGATTCAAAAAATGAAAAATGCATTGAAAGCATTGAAAAGTATTAAAAAGTATTGGAACTTCTGTTCACATTTTTTTTACTCAAAAACTAAATCGTCTCAATGTTTGAGTGATTCCTCTCTTATTCGATGCAAAAAAGGACTTATTGTTAGACTTTTGCAAAACTTGAAAGCAATGCAACGAAAGACATACCAATCCATTAATTTTATGCATTAATAAACATTAGATATTCTGTGTAATCATCTTCGGAAAGGAAGAGAGGGAAAGGTAGGGACGAGACTACGAATGATTGGACAAAATCTAAATGCTTAACCTATGTTTAACATATAGCATCAAGTTTAACTTAATAACGCATAAGCATTGGTAGAATTTATTTAAAACCTTATCTAATAATATGAGAAAAGTTGTCTAGATAGGTTACTGAAAATTTGCAACAGCTTTTAAAAAAGAAGTTGAAAGGTAAAATCTATTATTTACTGTGAGAAAAGTCAAAATTCAATGGATTAGATATTCAAAGTAAACATTACTTACTATTTTGAGACGAAAATTACTGTCAAAAATGTTTATGAAATGATTAAAACTTCAATTCTTTATAGAATTTGTGAAAACAATTGAATAATTCATATACTTTTGGATTTCAAATACATATCCAATGAATAATTGAATTATAATTTTGGATCAGAACAACCGAAACATTTGAAGAAATACTTGAAATGAAAAATATTAATATTTGTGTAAAAATAAATATTCAAAATATTTTCATTTAATTTAATTTTATTTTTAAAAAAAAGTCAAAACAAATAATTTGTTTAAAAAATTAGTGTTTTAGGACCGACTCGAGTCGTGTTAATGAACTTAATTATATGGCATTTCCTGATATATCATAAATGCAATTGAATTCTGATTTCAAGGCAAACATTTTCGTATACTTTTTCGCAATTATTTACTCAAAACATTTTTAACACATTTATGAGACAATAAAATAATTGATTAAAAGAGACGCAAAACTATGAAATTTTATTTTTCAAAAATTGTTTTTCTAAAAACACACCAAAAAAAATGAAAAAAATGAAATAATAACAGTATTTAGTGTTAAGCGATTAGAAATATTTAATTCAATTATTCTAATCATTTGACACAAAAGTCAATTCCAAGCGATTAAAAAAGTCAATGATTTGGTAACATATGGTATTTGGGCAAAGACCTAGCTTAGACTCAAGTCATGATCGGTTCTCATCTAAAGTAGTGAAAAGCACAGTCTGCTCCTCTCCTTTGGTGGTCTGTTTTGGTGCGCTTTAATGCGATGCCATTCGAGTCTATTAATAGTGAGTGTAATCTGAATGGAAATTCTGCAACAATTCTATTATTGTTATTATGTTATGTATTGTGGATATCGTGAATATTTATAGCATTAAAAGAAGTTCAGAGGTATACCCAATAGGGCAGGGCAATAGACAATTGCACACTATTGGTGAGGATCATATCTAGATATGTATCCTTAACCTTGGCTATCCCTCAAGTTGAGGGATGAATGTAGAATTTTTAGAATAAAAAGTTCAACACTATTAATAAAACAATTTTAATCTAAACTATTTTATAGTATTACTGCATAACACAATCTTTGAAGGCTGAGCGCAGTCTGAGCCACATCTTTATATTCGGTTTTATTGAAAAAGTAATAATGATTTGGAATAAAAGATTCAAAAAAAATAATAATTTAAAAAAATACTATTAAAGTCTAAGACTTTTAGGATTACGATAAATATCAACCGATTTCACAATTTCTTCTATGGTGAAAAAATCGTCTAATTTTCAAATCAACTCATTTAATACGATATGATATCAAATTAAAAACCAATTAATTGAGAATTTTTCACACATTTAATGATTGATTTCTCAAAAGATTGCGATTAAATAAAAATAAATCACAGAATGCGATAGAAGTGCAATAAAATAGACATGTTTTGAAAAATTCAAGGATTTATTCAAAAATACATAAATCCAATGAATGATAAAATGTTAATAATATTGAGGTTCAGACTAATAGCAGTAAAAATAGACTAAAAACACTTAAATTTTAAAATCAATTTAGAGGTTAAATGTTTTATAATTTCATATTTACTCTAATCACTGAAATAACTTTTAAATGGATAACTTCCAGTAAAATCGATTACATCCAAAGCGTGATATTTTCAGACATAATCTAAATCATTAAAAAAAAGAAATTCCGCAAAATTTGTGTTCAAAAATATAATTCAAACTCAAATTTGAGTCAAGAAAATAAATTTTTATGCATTAGATTTCAATAACATATTCATTATATTTGTGGTAATCGATTGTAATCACAAAAAACTGGTAAACATTTCCTTTAAAAGGCGAGCAAAACATGAATTTTATTTTTCTTTTAAAGAAATTTCCAACAAAATGCATATTTTATGATAATATTAGTGTAAAAGTAAATTCTTGTTCAAAATTCACGCACTGTTTTACTTTTCATCCATTAAAATTAACTTTCTTGAAATGGTTTTTACACATATTTCCAATTGAAGGCTGTAATGACAGGACCGCCAAAATCAAACACTTCTGACATTTAAATTCAATTTCGATATTATTTGAGCAATGAAGTTTTAGTTTTCATAAAACCATTTGATTATTCTGTGCTATGACTTAATAACAATGGCTCTTAACGTGGGACCAGACCTGAAGGTTAAAAGCTATTCAACTCATGTGAGAGGAGAGCCATAAGACTAATTCATGTCAAAGACTTGCAGATAATAATTACATATTTTTATTCCACATTATATTCGAGAACAATTGCTCCACTCGTATGCAGACGAGCGGCCTGTGCTGTGCTGTGCTGGTATGAGGACTAACGGCGGCCAATAAACCAATAAAAAAGCCTTTCGTTTGCATTTACGGCATTTGAATTCAGTCAACAAAAGAGTCTATTATTATAGACATAACTATTGGAAAATAAATGAGTTTTGATTATTATTCGCATCAAAACTTGATGGTTGTATTCTTTACTCAATTTGAATTTTCGGCATTTCAATGACTGCTAGTACTAAAGCACCGGGTCATAATTTATTTATTGAATTTTCATATTAACGCAAATATTTTTAGTGTTAGAGCGTATAATTCTCACAGCTATTTGAAGCTCCATTTAAAGCTCCAGGTCATTTTCAAGTCTCAGCCAATTTTACATTTTCTAATCAAATAATTGCACACAATTTGCATAAAAATCAAATTTTTATTCAAAACGAGAAACAAAATAATGGACTGACTGTCAGAAGAGTGTCTCATTTGGACACTCAAAATGTGATGATTGAGTGGATAAGGATAGGGATATGGAAAGCGAATGTCAAATAAAACTTTTATCAACAAAATCAGGCTTTTAGATGCATCATGCTATAATATCTATAGTGGATAAACAAGTCAACCAAGAACACTTAGGATATCTGTTTACAGTCAAATAGATTAAAATGTTAATTTTCACCTTTGTATTCTGACCATTCAAATAACAAGAATTTATGAGGCTATTTATAATGGATCATTTTAACGAAGTATCCGCAAGCTCATAAACTTGAAGGAATCAAGAGTTGACTTTTTTTAACTTAAAAATCCTTAAAAATAAGTCTGAGAAGGGTAAAATAGACGACGAAAGTTTTCAAAAGGGCACGTGCTTGTTAACTCAGGGTGGTTTTGCAAAAACTTCCAGGATCAGGGGATTTGGTCCTTCTTTATGGATGCTTTTAAATAGGCTGATTGTAATTTATATGATTTAAACTGGAACTAAAACAATTTTGTCAAAGATATATTGGAAATGAGTACATACTGCCCCAGTCTGTGTACATCTGTCCTATTATGTGTTCCAGGTTACCTACTGGACTCCTAGAGCTACGACTTTGCGCATCACTGAAATTATTCATAAATATAGTTAACTATAAGTCTGTGAATATAAGAGGAGACAAACGATGCGGACATTAGATAAACAATTTTTAGTTGACTTTTAATCTGTCCGTAAATAAGTTTAAAAGTCCATAAAAATAGTAATAAAAGTCAAATAATTATTACTTATATTTTGTGATTCACTCACTTCTATGCAGACATAAAAACAGTGAAATGCGAAGAAAATACTATTTGACTGCAATGAAAAGTCACAGAAAGCGATATAAATATTATTATTGCATTAGGTTAGAAGAGGGCCGGTAGGTCTGAGCTCACAGGAAATGTAATTCAATGCTTGGCTTACTTTTGATAGCACTCCTTTGTCAAGAAATGTCTGTCAAACAAGAATTACAAAAATATTCAAAAGAAAATGAAAATTCTCTGTTTTATATACAAACATAAAGAAAACTGATAGCAATAATTAATTTCGGTTCCAACACCGTTCCAACACCCAGTGCTCTCATTTTTCTAACACAGACAGACTGACAAAGCAGACCTCACCTCATATGTGTTCTCAACGATCTAACACTAAATGTGGTAAAAGAGAAGCATTCAGGTCCTCAGTGGGATGGGTCTGTTTGTGTGTCAAAGATTAGGGCTATTCTCTACGATTAGCAGTTAGTGATGAGCTGTTCGGAAGACTTCATTGTCTCTATCAAAGTAATCGTCGCTTCAATTTAATGATCAGTTGTTTGGCGTTTAGTTGTCTTAAATGGTTCTTCATTTAAAATAAAGCAATTGATGGGCTCATGCATATATACCGGTTGCATACATACCGGTACTGCACTAGTATGGCAATGGTACCGGTTTTAATAAATTACAATATATTCAATTGAAAATGTGAGCGTTCTACCCACCAGGACTGCGTTCAAACATACTTTTAGGCTAGGTCAGTGTATGCATAACTCAAAGGCCAGAGAGGAGAGCCATAAACCGAATGCTTAATATTGTTTTGTTTACTGACAAATGTTTTCAGAACTCATAGCATTTCATAGCATTTGAACATTTGGTTGAAATAATAAGTCTTCTGATTTAAAATGGAAAGCATGGGATCAATGGCTGAACAGAATTTAATTGAATATATTTTTTGTTTTAAAACTTGATTGTTACTCGAATTTTCATTTTCTCAAAAAACACAAAATAAGAACAGAATCTCAAACAAAGAAGAGATTATTGACTTAATAACAACAAATGAATTTATGAAAGAAATGAAAAAATTTATGGGAAAAAACATTTAAACGGAAGTTACAATATATTATACCAGGTTATTTATTGAGAAAAAATGGAAAATTTCAGACTAAAATTTTAAAAGTGAATTACCGTTGAATTGAAGTGAATATAGAGAACAAATGACAAATGGATTATAAATTCTGTTGTATATGAAAAAGGCATACATTATATAACATTATATTAAAATTCTTCTTCGATTCAGTTGTTATGCGAAGAAATTTCGGATAAAAACAGACAAAAGGCGGTAAAAAAAGTTATGCCAAACGAGAGTGCAATTGAAAAAAGTCTCAAATCTTTCTGAAGACCAACAGCACAGCCTTAGCACAGCCTTAACTCAGACCTTAAGTGAGAGAATTCTATGCATCAAATCATTACATGAGTTATGTATTGAAAAATATTTTTCGATAAAAAAGTGATTTTTTCATCAGAAATATTGAAACTAATTTCATACGGCGTTGGTTTCCAATTATTTAACCACTTTTTGCATTCAGACTATTCCACAGGATATGGAAAATCACTTGTGTGCTCATATATGCGATATGACGTTCCTTATCGGTAATGTTCATCGATCAGTGCCCTCACGACTACTGAAAAGAATATTTTTCTGAATAAATGTAAAAGTGGCCAAAAAATTGGTCAAAAAAATGCAAAAATCACACAACAGTTGAGTGCATAGCATATGAGCCAATAGACCGACAATTTTAAAATCTAATCATTTATGGCAATAGAAAACCTCCCAAACAGTCAAATGCTTATCAATAGGTTATGTCCTGATTAGCCCAATCACTAGAAGGTATCATTTGAATAATCAAAAGAGGTTTGAATTTACATTAATTATGACAAAACCTAATTCTAGTCATTAAACATATGAAGGATTAACTAAAATATGTTTTAAGCTGAAAATAATTGAAAAATAAAATCAATTTCAATACTAATGAGAATGTGATAAACTGTTTTGACAAATCTTTCAAAAGAATAACAAGCATATTTAAATTTAATTACAATTTTTTCTCAACTCAGCCCATAATTGAGGTCAGAATTGATCGGCTTTTACAGCAAATGATAGATTAGAGTAAGAAATTTCTAAGGAATTTACATAACTTTGCATTCATTTCGAATAGAAATATAAAATCATATTTAAAACAGAAAGTTGGGCCAAATGGGTATTAATACTATTTCGCGTGAAATTGACTTTAAATCATAATTCAGAGAATAATTTGGAAGAAATAAATTCAGACAAAACAACACAACACAAGACATAAGACGCAAATTAGGGAACAGACAGAAAGCGATAGAAAAATTGGTTTTTGGCTTATTTTTGTTGTTTGAGAGGCATTCAGACAACAATCCATTGGAGCGAAAATATTTCATTTCCACAATATTTAAGAAAAAAGATTTCTTTTTGAATATAAGTCAATAATAAGTACAAAAGAATATGAGCTCAAAGTCAGCCCTTTTTCCTCTGGCTTTAACCAAATGTCTGACTCGTGAATGAATTACTGATCGATCGGCCGCTCAATAGTATGAGTGTTTCACTCAATACATAACAAATTGAAGGCACCGGACATTGAAATTACCCTTAAGTGCAGCATAAGTTCATTTTCTTCTTTGAAAATACGGTTTTTGTTGAGATCCGCCAAAAATTATCGAAATAACAATAAAATAATTTTAAATGTTTTTTGAATTTCACGAATAAAACGTCTCATAAAACCACTGAAAAAGTTTTGATTTTCTTTTGGATAAAACAACAAAAAGAATATTTTCTTTATTACAAGACTTATGTATTTACATAATAATAAACATTATTTTAATCACTTTATAAACAGTTATAAAACATTAGCTTTTAATTTGTTTTTATTTTTTTAATAAATTTTCTTTTTTGTTCTCAACATTCAATGCATATAAATCAAGTTCAAAGTTGTGTGAAAGGAACAAGAGCAAAAATAATAACTAATTTGTGTATTCATTAAAATACAAATTGCTTTATGATTATTTTATTATCTTTGCATACCAGCGCCCCAAAGGATGGGCGCACAGAATAAAATGAAAATGTGTATTAATAAATATGTACATAAGTATCGGCGGATTTCCTTCAAACGGCAAAAAGAGCACAAATTTTAATAAACCAAAGATTATATTAAAAATGAATTTACTGTTAATTCATAGGAAAATATTGCGATTAAAATATTCTCTTAAATCAACACAAAAGACGACAAAATATTAATTTTAGCACTAAATTAATGGCTTTACCGGAGATAATCAATTGTGAGATTCGCCATACATTCAGTTATATTCTATTCTCGATTCCAACTTATAATACAAATTAAATAAATGAGAGAATTATTGAAATCATATTCCGTTCGTTTCGGGTCTTCTCTACTATTTATGGCATTTTTAGGTGAACTTGTCGTTTGACTGCGAGTTCAGTTGAATTGGGTTTTGGTTATTTTAGTTGCACTTTAAATAATAAATGATAGTCTGTCAATGAAAATGTTTTTTCGGTGTTTTTTGCATTGTTTTTATCAAAAGTGAAATAAATAGCAGAGAAGGTCCGACACAACAGAATATTATTTCAATAATTCTCTCATTTATTTAATTTCTATAATAACTTACGTTAAGGTAATGTATATTTAAAACATTCAAAAACAAGAAAAGAGAAATTATTTATTGCTTTTCATAGAGTGGGCGGTATTCGAGTGCAACAAAAAATTGTATTTAATATTAAATATTTAATATAATTCAATATTTTATTTCAGTTTTCGCGTACTTTTCCCAAAACATTGCATTTCAAGCGATTAATCGAAAGATCTAATCATTTGATAATTTATTTGAAAAATGATTTTACATATTTTTTTTAAAAAAAAACCTCGTTTAAATTGGCAGCAATATCCCTTTATTCACGAATATCAAATTATTATCTATTGATTAAATGAAATATCAGAGACATTTCAAGAGTAAATTTCTCTTTTGAATTCTTAATTCAAAATTCAGTTCTATAAGTGACTAAAAGTAGTGAGAAGTTGTTCCTGACTCTAATGTTTGGGCATCTCAATGACCGTTTAGCTTGATTATAATTTTACTCAACCAAAACATTGGAGTATTCATTGCTTTGCAAGAACTTGGTATTTGATATTTGCATATTCATTGGATATTTACAATTCAAATATTGTTCAGTTGTGGGAAACCTGAGATTTGAAACCAAAAGAATAAAAGTTGTTTTGCTATAAGTTTTCATTTCATTCACTGTTATATACATTTGTTGTAAAAATGTTTTCAAACTTTTTGTGAACGAAATAAAGAAAAATTACATTCGATTTATATTTATTACAAAATAAAAGTAAGAAAAGTTTGTTTTGTCTCACATTTCGTGTGGGCACAACTCTCGGCACAACTCTGGGCACAACTCATACAACACTTTCATTCAATATGTCTTACGGATGGGTTTTAAAAACAAACAAATAATTTATTATATTTTATACTTAAAACTCCTTCAGCTCTCATACAAATTGAGCCCTTTTTGTGGTTTTATTCTTTCAAATCATTAGTTTCAATATAGTCTAGATGGACTTGCTGCATTTATTTTAATTTTAGTCACATAAAAACTTTGCGCTTTTTGAGAAATTATCTCTCTTGGTCTCTTGGTAAGTTAAATCAAAATCAATGCTAATTGTAAGGTTATTCTTATTTTTGTTTGAAAATCAGTTGATGTGATTTAATTAAATGAATGGCGAGAATTAAAAATAAAACAAATAAAAAGTTTATGTTTATAACAGTTTGTTATTAAAACTAATGTCTGTTATGATTATCCCATAAATACTTATTAAAAATAATGTATTCTTTTTGTTATTAAACCCAAAAGTAAAACAAAACCTTTTCAGCAGTTAATGAATCGTTTATTTTATTCGTGAAATTCAAAAACGATTTATTTTTATATTATATTACATTTTAGTTAAATTCAACAAAAATAGTATTTCGAAGAAAATAAGTGCACTTAAGGCTAATTCGCAATTTGACTAATAATTTGAATGTCCGGTGCTTTCTATTGGTGTTGTATTTAGTGATCAATCAATAAGTAATGCATTTATTCAGACATTCGGCTAAAAGAGTTTGAGACTGACTATCGTCTGCCATTCTTCAAAGGAGGGCTCATGAAGGTCAGCGGCTCTAACTGATCTAGTTTGGATGAGATCTAATACGAATTGGAGAGGGAGGGACAGACTACAGACGTTTCACTACTTTGGATGTTTGTGTTGACCGTCTCTGCCCTTCATTTGCAGTTATTATGTTATTATAGTATTGTATTGTATGGTATTATATTGTATTATGGACACTTTTTATTCAAAAGCAATTCTATTTCCATAAAACTCTAAAAATTGAAATTTTCGCTCCAATGGACTGTTGTCTGCCTCACAAACAATAAAAATAAGTGTAAAACCAATTTTGTTGAATGCGTTGCGTCTGATCCCTAATTTGGGTGTTGTTTTACTTCTTGCAAATTAATATTCTTTGTATTATAATTTAAAGTTAATTTTAGAAGAAATTGCTTTTATATTCATTTTGTCCAAAGTTTGTCCAAAGAAAAAATTGCTGAATAATAAGTACTTCTCTTTGAACTAATTTTAATATTTCTTATGATTACAAATTCCATACCTTGCAAAAAAAGTTTAGAGTCTGGAATTCCAAACATTCAAACTCAGAGGGAATTTGAAGAGTATTTCGGTTCTAATGATTTTCTTCTGATTTTATGCATTGTTTTACTAAAGAATTGCATCGATTTGATTGTAATAACTGTGGGAAAACATAAAATATCGGCCACAAAATGAGACATGCAGATTTAATTTATTTAAATTTCAAATCAATATGGAAAGCGTAAGTAAAGCGTACCGTATTACCTCGAAAAAGGTGGCATGCCGGTATAATTGAGGTTGACCATATTTCTAAAATTGTATCTATGGTCCTTACCGGCATGCCGGTATAAA
>JAQGCS010000990.1:0-16379 GCA_034702105.1 Fuscozetes fuscipes
ACCTCTCAAAGAAAATATTTTTATCTCTTAAAATATCTGTAAAATTCTCGAATATTTTTCAAGAAATATATTATTTTCTATTTTAAAAGACAATTATTGAGTCAAACGATTTATCCGACATTTTTAATAATAAAATTAATGATATTTTCAGTGAATTTTAAATTAGTTTACTTATAAAGTCTTTGAATTATAAACCGATTTCATTTAAAACATACATTTTATTTGAATTTTACCTTGGAACTATGTTGAATAAAGTTTTCTAGAAACTAATTTTTATGATAAATGATTATGAATTTTTTTGGCGGCAAATTAAAAAAATCACTTCTAGACGGGTTGACCTTGAACATTCCAGATTTTAAAAAAACTTTGTATTAAGCTAGCTATTTGTTTAGAAACCATCGTGGTTCATTCTCTTGTTAGTTATATAAAATTGTATAATTTTACAGATGTCCTTAGTGCACAGGGAGATTAAATCTGTTTAAAGGAAAATAAAAATAATCTTGTTAAATCCTCTTTTCAAGAAGAACATAATGATGAAACTTCTGCTAATAAAATCGATTTACAATTTGAAGACTCTAGAAGTTAGATATATATACTAGATAATTAGAAAAATTATTGACTTCTGTTTTAAATTAAAGGAAAAGTTAATGAATCTTGAATCTATTCCAGAATAATTTATTCCTATGGTATCGATTGAAAGTTAATTCTAGTCGTAGTCGTTCTTTGGACTCAATTTTTTAATTGATAGGTATAATAATAAAATGATTTAATTCTTGCGTTTAATGATTTAGTTAGTAACTCAACTACAATATTATAGACCAGAGTTATTTAAAATATTTATTTAGCCCTAGTTACATTTAAGTTTAAAAGTTAGAAAAATACTTTTACATTACTAATTGAATATATCGGATGCATACAATATGATTACAGTAAAGGTAATATATCAGAGGTGCGGAGAGGGGGAGGGTATTTCAAAAGAGGTATGAAGTGATGCTCGGATAAACAAAATTTTAACAATTTAAATTAAAATATCATGTTCTTTGGTTACGTCTAAAAAATAATCGTGGTTGTATTTTCTGAATCATAAAATTGTTAATTAAAAATACATATTGTCTTCTAAAGTTTAAAAAATTTTGAAATATTATTTTATGAGCTTCATCAAAAATGACCCACACACTTAAACCAAACCACATGCCTATGAGTCCACCAAGATTACATACGAATGCAATGAATGAAATTTCCGGGATATGTTTAATATTGACATCCGGCGATGAGCTGTGAATTATTTTAATTACATTCTTTTTATAAATTTGATTACCAAGGTCAATTTTATTTGAGCTTAAAATATTGCTCAGATATATTATAGTTTCGCAATTAGGGTGACATTTATCAAGACATTTGAGCTTCAAATCTATACCATATTTGTTAAATATGTGGTCAATTATAATTTGCGTTGAATCATTTGTATAATAATATTCAGATGAATTTAATAACGATTCTAGATTATCATCATAATATACAGGCTGATTTGAGTCAGAAATATCGCCATAATAAATAACAGTCTTATTTAACAAATAATTTGACTTTAGCATTGGTATATTCCAGTACACTAATCTTTTAGAAAACGAACTAATATTTCTGTTTGAAAATACTCTAGGCAAAATTTTTCTGAATTCATCTGTATAACAATCCAATAGACAATCTGATCTTGAATTGAAATTGCCTAATTCATTATTAAGGCCATAGGTTCTACAGTCTGTATCGTAACCCTCACCCAACCCTTTAATTTTTATATGTGAATATGTGATTTGCACCTCAGTATTTTTATCAGGCTCAAATGAATTTTCAACCATAGAAAAATCTATAAAATCGTTTGGAGAGTGTATATAAATTCTAATTTGATCTAGATTCGAAGGTGGAACAAAATTTATATATTGAATAATAGTTATTGTGATATGGTCCAAAAAGACTTTCATCCCTCTCGTATATAGATTTTTGAAACTGAAAAATGTGTAACATTTACTGAATAGATCTGGATGAAATTTCACATCTAGGTGCTCAATATAACTTTCAATAGGCTTATAAATATTTGAATCAAACAAAATATCTTCGTATTCATTTACTGCTTTTCTAAATCCATTAACTTGAATTGTTATTGTGTTGGAAAATGTGGATGAGCAGTCGCAATCTATTGTTAAATTGAACAAGCTACTTATACTTAATGATGCCGCTTGTTCACGAAATTTATGATGAATATCAAAGTATATGTGGTTTAAATCATCTTCAAGAATTTTAAATTTAGTTTCGTTGTAATCTTTAAAATTACGTCGATAATGATAAGCTTTATCAAGGTATTTTTTCACTTGACTTTTATAGTAAGAACTAATATTCAATAGTTTACTCAATGAGAAAGCAAATGGAAAACAGATTGTAATTGATGGTAAATTATCACTCATTTCTTTTCCAATTGAAATAGTTGTAATTGTTTTACCTGAAGTATATTGTTGAAATAGATCTTTAAATTGATACAAAAAACCAAACATGCAGCTTATAAATAGAATACTTCGAATTAAAATGCGTAAGTTTATCTTAATAGATGGCATTTTCGAGAAATTGGTGAACAAATATTATGGTGAAAATAATAATAATGCAAAATTGAAATGACCTAGATTCAATTTTTTAAAACTATGGTTGACAAGTCTAATAAGTTTATCAACTAAAATCATTATGCTTTATTTTAAATATTTTTTGGCTCATGTTCATTCACTGAATTGAATAGGTTTTTGATGAACACCTTAGACACCGCAGCTAATAGCTATTTAAATCTGTACAAATCTAAGGATCTAGGCGGAATTGCTTGTGATTTATTGTTTTAATAGCTTGATTATTGACATATGGCGTTATAGAATAATTTAATATAAAATTAATTTCCAATATTACAACAAATGATATTTTTAAAATACCAGCCTAGGTTTATTATCATACCAGGGATGGCCAAGCTCGAGGCCATTTTATCTTTATGAACTTCTCATAAAGTGCATAAAAATAACCATATTTTTAATTGGTTGTTTTTTGCTCAATTATAAATCAATAGCCACATGCCAAGTTTTTCTAAAAGTAGAATGGTAATTAAATGAACATTAAGAAAATATAGATTATTTGGAATAAACATAAATTATATGTATATCACATCTCTGATAATAATTTAATATAATAAACATGGAATGCTTTGTCTCATTTAGTTGGTTCTGAATTTCTAAAAACAATGCCTGTTATAAAAATTGTTACTCGATCAATTTTTACAATATTTTGTTTTTGTGGTCTTTTTTGTCAATTTAAAGAACTGTGTGATCAGTATATGTCCGGAAAAACAGTAGTCAGCATTGCTCTTGGACGATTATTGAATGTAAATCTACCAGCAATAACACTATGCTTTCCATTTGCATTATCTATGGAAAAATTGGCCCAAATTGATGACCATGATAATAAAGAATTCGTAGATTTGATGAATCTTGCCATTGTATATAAAAAGTACATGTATAAATACGATAGAACGGAAATTGTCAAACTTGAAAATAATATAAGTACAATGTACCATAATCTCTTCAATAAGAATAAGCATGGTCTTCTTTCAATGAACATAATGAATGCTTTCAAATTCACATTCCAACCCTACTCAAATAATGATAGATTTAACCAGGCAATCCTTAGAGCAATCAGTGTAAATGTAAAAGGGGAAGCAAATGGTCTTCATGATTTTAATAAAGAAATATATAATTACGTCGAAAGTTATACAAATATTAAAGATTTTCTAAATTATTTCCAAAGTCGAAAATGTTTCACCTATTTCAGTTCATTACGCAAATTCTGGAGAAATTATTCCATGACACTCAACACTATTGATTTTTATATTCATCAAACAATTAAATTTGTTCCACGTCATTATTTTGGTAAAATTCAAATGTTCGTTCACTCATCAAATGATTTTATTGATTTTTCTATGGCAGAAAACCCAATTGATCTTGAAACAAATATAAATGGACAAGTCACATTTTCAGAAATATTAATCGAGCAATTGGGTGAAGGATATGATACAAATTGCAAAGTATATGACCTGGATTATAAACTTGGAAACTTTAATACCAGATCTGACTGTCTATTGGATTGCTATACAAAAGAATTTTACGAAATATTTTTGAAAGATATGAAGGAATTTAATAAAGAAAATAATTATAGAATCACTTCTGGAAAACTATTGGTCACAGATTTGTTGGTTCGACAAGATCATTTTATTAAAAATTACACCTTAGAAGAAAACTTTCCATTTCTATCATCAGTATATCCATCAGAATTTAACATTTTTCTCGACACAATGTCTCATTACGAAACGAAAGTAAAATTGAAATGCCTGGATATTTGTCACTCAAATTGTGTGACAAAAATGTACATCACCAGTTTAAAAAGTCTACCTGAAGATAACCCTGGAACTTATCAAACTTCTGAAGGGAATTCTATATCTATAAGTCACAGCCCTTTACCAGACATTCATATCAAACATATCCCAGAAATTACTTTTATTGGATTCATTTGTAGTTTTGGTGGATTAATAGGAATGTGGTTCGGGTTAAGCGTTTGGTTAATTTTTGATAATATCCTGGATCATTTTATTACATTAAAGTCAAAAATCTCACACAATTCAATTAACATCAAGGCAAATAATGTGATTTTTCAAAATGTAGAGAGAAGACAAAGAAAATTACCAAATTAGTAATAAATTCTTTTTGTGTATTAACAAAGATTAATAAGAACATTTAAAAATCAATTTTACCAAGTTGATTTACAAAACATTTATACAAGACAGAATTATTGCTCGGAGAGATCATTTCTTTAAATAATAAATTTAAATACACATTTGTATTTCATCACTGTACTTGATCAAAATGTAAAAATGTTCTTGTATAATAGATAAATATTAAAAATAGCTAGGTCAAAATAACTTCAGTAATTTATTGTAAATAAAATGAAATTAATGCATAACTTAAAAACATAATTAAAGCTCTCCATTAGAGGTGTTGAGGAAATGTATTTTTCATTTGTCTTTTTATTTTTATTTTACTTACGATGCACATATTTCAATTTATGATTTAGCTTGAAGTATATTTAGCAAGGATATAAAGAATTTTGGGATATATTCGAAAAATTTCAGACTTAACCTTCAAACAGACACCATGTATCCTTTGCTGGCTTACTTACATTTGCTTATTTGAGACGAAAATAAGTCCCACTACTAAAGTCGAACACAAAACTAACAAGGCAAAAGAAATAATTGTAGAATCCAATAAACTTTTGGTAAGTTTTATTACAGTTGTGAAGATTAGTCAAATATATCTTTAATGTGTCCTAGCACAGAGTAGAATATTTTACCTCAAATATTTTACAATTTAAAATGCAAATAATTAGGTTTATATTTTACTTGTATTTACTTCTGTTAGCAATTAATTAATTTCTCCTTCGTCTTCGTTGGTTTTGATTTGTTCGTGCACTGAATTGACCAAATCTCAGCGTTGATCTCAAGGATATAAAGAATCTTGGGATGTATTCAAAAAAATTTCGGACTTAACCTGCAAACTGACACCATGTATTCTTTGCGGGATTACTTACATTTGCTTATTTGAGACGACAATATTGAAAATAAGTCCCACTATTAATGTCGAACACAAAACTAGCCAGGCAAAATGAAATAATTGTTGAATCTAATAAACTTTATCAGTTTTAATACATTTGTTAAAATTAGTCAAATATGTCTTTAATGTGTCCTAGCACAGAGTAAAATATTTTACCTTAAATATTTTAGTCAATTTAAAATGTAAGTAATTATATTTTTCTTCTATTTAATTCTGTTAGAACTAATTAATTTCTCCTTCGTCTTCGTTGGTTTTGATTTGTTCGTGCACTGAATTGACCAAATCTCTGACCTCTCACATCTTCAGAATCATCGACAATGGACGAAGTTGTGGCCACAGTTGTAATTGCCGTAGTAATAGGTGTAAGATTCAATCAATTAACACTTATTTATTATTGTGGTCATTTATTAATCTTATATAATTTGAACTAGACCATAAAATCCCAATTCTTAAATATTATATAAATGTTTCTGGCTTAAATGATTGTATAATAATATTTAAATATCTAAGTTTTTTTTAACTAATATAAATCAAAACTTACTCAGATTATTATTAATGAGTGAATTCAAAAACGAGAAGCATGGTTGCTTTTCAACAGAAAGGTTGCTAGATAAGTTTACAGCAACTTGATTTTGAATATCAGATGATCCAGTAAAATTTGAACTCACATTTGTACAATAAACATTAATTATCAAAGTTAAAATCATTAATAAATTAATTGATTTTTTTAAACAAGGAAATGACTTCATTGCGTATAATATTTACAAAATAATTAAGGTTCAACTTTAATTATATTGTACATGGTGCACATGTTTATATAATTTTGAATAAAAGATTACTGAATAATTATTTGCTCATACAACATTTATAATCGTAAAAATATTTACAGATGAGTCGCTAAATAACATCTCATTATTATAATAATGAGCAAAAATGTCAATTTTGACATTTGATTTGGCAATTTTATATTTATGCATAATCAAAATGAATCCTTATGTTTATCCAAATGTTATTTCCTCTTTCAAATGTTGGTATAGTGAAAGGTGAAATATTAATCATAAATAATGCTTAACGTTTGCTGGTGTAACTTCAATCTTAAGTTCAAAAATTAATTACCTTTTGCAAAGAATATATGCAAATTTTTGCATATTCAAGAACTCACCTTTTTCCAACAACTTTTTGACACCTGATAATTTATTGCTTTCCAATATAGTAAAATTCAATTCTAATTATAATCTTAAGACACAATATTTCATAGGATATCAATAATAATAATATGATTTAATTCTTTCGTTTTATGATTTTGTTTTATAGATATCTCGACAATATTTTAGATCAGAGTTTTATGTTTACCGTATAAACGGGATTTAGTGAACGCTCATTATAAGTAATTCGGAAAAAGAGTACTCATTATAACTAGTTATAAGGAACATAGCAACTAGCTATGGTTTGATATAAGATATAATGAACGTTCCTTATAAATTATAAGTGATATTGAATAAAAAGAAACTTTGATTCACAAACTGTAAAAACATTTTATGTATAAATTTTGTTAAAAAATATCCGCACTTCCTATGAATGCTTTATTTTAAGTCAAATATCAAAAAATGAGTCATAAATACAGACATAACTGACCGCTCAGACAGTGATTCTGATAATGAATGTCAACAATCAAATAATGTGACTAAAAGATCGGTCATTATATAAACCCACTTAAAACGAACGTTCGTTATATGTGGTCAGCTGACAGGTGTTCATTATATCTAGTTATAGTGAACATAGCAACCGAGGTAAAGTGCTGAAAATGGCCAAAACTACTTATAATGAGCGTTCAATAAATCCCGTTTTTTACGGTAATATTCATTTATTTATTTATTTATTTTGAACCAGTTTATTACAGCCCAAATACACCCCTCAAAATTTTGGAGACCCAGAAAAAAACTAAATGGGGGACCCTTTGAGTTTTTCTCCAGCGAGTCAGAAAAAATACTCCCTATACCCCCCTGATTTTTTGGTCCGAGGGACCCCCCCCCCCCCTCTAAGGTCGGGTACTTTCCACACCTCTGACCATTATATACATCAAACGAGTCAGGGACTTTGCACATCTAAGCTTTGTACCACAGAGAATTTTATCTCTTAAATAGCAAGATAATAGAATCAGATGACTTATTAATACTAATTAAATATCAATTCCTTGACATTTAAAGAAAATCAAATGCTATTGGTTAAAATATTTAATTATGATAATAAAATATATTTTTAGACTATAAAGAGTCAAATAATACCCTTTAATGAAAAACATTGAGTGAAATAATTTAAAATGATTTTGACCAAAATTATTCAACTTTTCATCTTATTGAATTTAGGTATTTGATAATTATATAAAATAACATTTGTCAAAATTACTTCTATTTTGCTATCATACTTTGTTAACTGAATTTTCTGCTAGATCAATAATTTATAAAATTTCTATCTACTCAGATTATTGTCATTGTATTGATTATTGCAATAATTGGATTCAATACAAAAATATTAAATGTATTAAAGTATTGGAAACTAAAGGAACAGAAGAAGAGGCTCTCAAAAGATGTAATCAATTGGATCCAAGCTCTAAACTATTGACAATTCGCACCAAAGAGGAGCAAGATTATTTGAATTCTTTAATCGAAAAATACCAAAATATTTCATTGAATGCTTGGATTGGACTCAAATACTCTGATAGTAAGTATCGTTGGAGTGACGGAAGTGCTGTTGATTTTAACAACTGGTCAGAGGAAGCGGTCAAAGATGGAAGCCTTCCCTGCGTTCAGATGTCCTTGGTAAAATCAAATTTAGGAAAATGGAGTGATGAGTCTTGCAAAAAGACGGCACTAATTGTTTGCGAAAAGAAAATTGAGTTGAATGTAAATATTTTGAAGAATGCTCTGGATAATATTGAAAAAGAACTAAAAATTCAGCAAGCGAATTTCAGCGATTCAATTAAAAAACACGAAAATATTATTAATGGACAACAAAATGAAATAAAAACTTTAAAAGAAGAGAATCAAAATCAAGAGAAACAAATTATTTCCATAGAAAATAATCTCAAAAGTATCAATGTAACTTTGATTCCCATTGGATTCCTATACACTCAACTTCCCAACCAATTGTCACCTCAAGAGTTGTGGCCAAATTTGAAATGGGTTGAGGTCACCAAGCAATATGCTGGACTCTTTTTCAGAGCTGAAGGAGAGGGTTCACTACCTTTTGGAACAAATCAGCAAGCTAATCAATCGTCCATTTCTGCTATTCATTATTATGGATGTCAATATTCATCTTTCAGGAATCCGTTAATACACTGTATTGATCAGGTTTATCCTTTAGTTGCGGGAAATTGGGTAGACGTAGCGCGTGATATAAATTTCCCTAGAGCAATTGGTAGGTTATTATTCTATACAACCCCAGGAGAGGTTCGCCCAAAAAACACTGCAATCAGAATATTTAAGAGAATTCAATGAATTGGGCAAGGTCACAATAATTTTAAACAAACCAGCGTTATTATCATTTTTAAATAAGAATTTTAAAGACGTTGTCAAAAAATAAATTCTTTTTTATCCAAAAACATAGTGAATTCTTCTCTGTTTTAAAATATATGTTATCAAGTGAATTAAAATTTGGATTCATGCAAAATTATATACTTTTGTTATTCTGATTTTAATCGTTTTTCTAATTTTTTATCTTCTAAACAAAGGATCTTGGTTATTATTTTCAATAAATCATTTTTAAAAAATCGATCGAATATATTTAAAGAACTTTAAGACATATAATTTAATCTGCCTGCATATTAATTTCGATTGAATATTTTAAGCATGATAAATTTGTTAAGAAATTTAAGTCAACTTTATTTTGTTTAAACTGTAAGTGAAAATTATGTAAGGCTTAGTTACAATTAGGCACAACTTTGATGACTTTTTCTTAAAGTTTGAGATATATTTCTGGGGGTACTTCCCTCCCTTTATCAATGAGTGTAGAGCTTCAAATGAAACTCTTCTTTTTAAGGCCAGTACCACCTGCAGTGGCGAGAAGTGTCATATGATTCTCAGCAATAAATTCATTAGAATTGGTCCGAAATCCATGTTTTGTTGAATTTGTTTATTTCAAAATTCTGTCGCATACATCAGTCCCCACAGAACCTGACTCTCAGAGGAGCCTCCTCTGAGAGTCAGGTTCTGTTGGGGTTGTGCTACAATCTTTGTGGCACTTCTCGCCACTGCTGGTCGTACTGGCCTTAAAAAGAAGAGTTTCATTTGAAGCTCTTCACTCATTGATAAAGGGAGGGAAGTACCCTCAGAAATATATCTGAAACTTTAAGAAAAAGTCATCAAAGTTGTGCCTAATTGTAAGTAAGTCTTACATAATTTTGAAATAATGTGCTCACACAACTACCAAGATCTTAATAAAATCATAATTAAATACTGTAAGCGAAAACTAAACAGAATTTTATTTAACTTATTTCTTATGAGTTGTAATCTAAGTGCAAAATGTTTTCTAAATTATACTTTTTTTAGCAATAGATAAGTGGTTTCAAATTTTCAAATTTTCTTATCAGGATTACTTTTATTGTTCTGTTATTTGTTTTGATTGATCTGTTTTGTCTGATTTTGTGTTTATAATAAGCGGCTAATCTCGACGTCACTTAGGCGGGAATCAAGAGAATAGTTTTTCAACTTAACTACTAAAGAAGGTTTACCTGTAATTTTTAACAACGTATTGATCATGTACATGGTTTAGTGCGTAGAATTTGAATAAACGTATAATAATTTCACAAGTTCAATTTAGTTTTTCTATAAAACATTAGGCGAGGTTTGTCCAATAAACACTACAATCTGAATATTCAATGAATTTAAAATTAAATTATTTAAATTAATTAAAAGATTTAATATTATTATGGCTTATTCTTAGAAGTAAATAAATAAAATTTACACAAGCACTAATTCTTATTTTATTTTATCTGAGAAATTTTTAAAATCTTCTCTGTTTGTAAATAAATGTTGTTAAATTTATTAAATTAAATTTAAGCAATATCGTATTATCATTATTATTATTGTAATTGTATTATTAAAATTTTAATCACCAAGAAATGTTTTCTTAATTATTTTAACAAATTCATTCTTAAGGGTCACCGAAATATATTTTAGAATGCTGAAATTTTTGCATTAAGTTAATATTGTAGGCGAACTCTTCCAAGAGGCTTCCCTCCCAGAGCTGGTACCTGCCCTGGCACGGACTCTCCTTGGAGATCCCTACAGGACCCGGTTACCTACTTACCGCCACTTCTGACTGTCCCATCCAGCAACGGGGTCCTCTCGTCTGGCTTCTCTAGGGGGTGGTATTCGCTCTTCCTACTCTTTAAACTCTTTAACAATTAAATTAAATGTGTGTGTGTTCACATGGTTCCCAAATAATTTACACAAATATATAAGATCAATCCTACGCCACATAAGAGGAATTTTATAGTATCCGATTCAATATATATTTATACATTTTTTTAAATTTTACAAATTTAACTTTAAATTCGATTATTAATAGAGAATTTTAAAAATAAATTAGTGATTATGGTGAAATCGGGCTCTTATATTTATTACAGGGAATATAAGATTTTGATTAAATAATTTCATTTTGATTTTGAGCATATTTTTAACTAATATCCCAATTATATCATCCAGGCCTGTCCACACACTCAGACCGAACCACATACCAAGGAGTCCGCCGAAGTTGCATACATATTCAATAAACGATATTTCGGGCATATGTTCGATGTGTATGTCAGGCATGGAATTGTGAACCAAGTTTATGGTACTAAAATAATTTGGTTGTGGTAAACTGTGTTGTGGAACGCGATTGATGTTGGCGATATATATTTTGGTCTCACAATTTGGACGACATATTACAGAACATTGTAGTTGTACATGTATATTATAGTTATCTTTCAAATCTAACATAATATTAGTTAGGTCATTTGGCTGATATGATGAGATAAGATAAGGAAAATTCTGTGAAATTGTATCATTAAGCATAAAATGTGCCTGTCTCAGTAAAAGTTCTGACATAAATGAATTTTTATAATTAGGGTATTTTAAATCTAAATTGTGACTCTTTAGTTGATGTAAAAATAATTCATCAAACTTGTTTTTATAACAGTCCAATAAACAATCAGATCTTGTATTGAAATTACCAACCTTATAATCAAGGTCATATACTATACAGTTAGTATCATACCGATCCCCCAATAGGCTAATAGATATTTGAGAATATGCAATTTGAAATTCAGTATCTTGTTCTATTACGAATGGAGTGGAATCAGTTGGAAAGTTAATAAAGTCATTTGGTGAGTGAAGGTAGATTTGAAGTTTATTAAATGTGTAAGGTGGAGTCCAAATATAACTCTGTTCTAAATATATTTCGATTCTATCCATTATTATTGAAGTATTTCTCCACTTCTTATCCAAGAAACTAAATAATGTGAAACATTTGTCCATAGAATCAATTAAATGAATGTTTCGGTAACTTTCAATTATTTTGTCAATGATAAAATCTTCTCTTAATAAGATAACCCCGTATATATTTGATTTTTTCTGATATGCATATACACGAACATTAATTGGACTTTCTTCTTTTGTTGCTTTAATTGTTAAATTAAGTGCATCTATGATACTGAGTGATAATATTTTCTGAGAATATTCTACAATTATCTTACTATATAAATCTCTTATATAATCATCAATAGGTTCCACCATGGTGGTTTTATTCATTGAGTTATACAAATTAAGTAAGTGATTTTCATATTGCTGAAATTTGTGCTCACCACTATTTTCTAACATTTTTTTAAAAGAATATGAATATGGATAACATACTGTGATTCCTGGTAGACTTTCATCAAGCACACGTTTAACTGTTATGCTGACCACTGTATTACCAGACATGTATTGTTCGGTCAATTCTAAGAATTGATGAATGAGACCAGCAAAACAGAAAATCAATAATATGAATCGCCTTATATTATTTGAACCAAGCTTATTAACAGTACTTTTGAAGATTGATAACATTTTTATTATAATTAATTACTCCAAATATGAAATAACTTCAAAAATATTAATTTCTTAGTTAAATAATTAGAATTAGAAACTTGCAAAAATTTATCATTTCTATAGTAAAATTTTGATGGTATAAAATAATTAATATATGATAGTTGTGATATGTTTTCTATTATATACCATAGAATTATTGAGGTCATTTATTTATATTTTCAAAAATAATTGAATCATTAATTATTAATTATTCTTGCAAATGGAATTTTTCAAGCTAATTAAAAACCTAGCCAGGCACAGACATGTTATACCTCTATTGATTAAAAATATGATAAGAAATTGATATGGTGATTGATCGAATTCCCCTAAATAATTAATTTTTAATTAGGTGAATATGATTTGTTTTTGATTGGTGATCTTTTTAATAAAAAAAATCAAATCTCATTTATAATCAATAATAAATATTTTAATTATATTGAATTATATGCCATTATTTTCGTAACAGCTAGATCCATTGATTATAACTATACAGTTATATTTATTGATTTATGAGAGGTGTCCAGTACAGAGTAGAATAATTTACCTTGAATGTTTCAGTCAATTTCAATAGCAATTCAATAGCAAAAAATTTAAGTCAATATACAACTTTATCTTGTTTGCACTGTAAGTTAAAACTGAACACATATTTATTCAACTATTTTCTTATAAACTGTAAATTAAACGCAAAATGTTTTCTAAATTGTACTTTCTTTTAGCAATAGATATGAGGTTTCAACCTTTTCTTATAAGGATAACTTTTATTGTTCTGTTATTTGTTTTGATTGATCTGTTTTGTTTGATTTTGTATTTATAATAAGCGACTAAACTCAACGGCACTGAGGGGGGAGTTAAGGGAGTAGTTTTTCATAAAATATCTAATGAAGTATACCTGTAATTTTTGACAACGTATTAATCATATACATCGTTTAGTGCGTAGAATTTGAGTCAATGTTGTGTATGATAATTGCACTAGAACAATTTAGTTTTTCTATACAACCTTAGGTGAGGTTTGTACAAAAAACACTACAATCAGAATATTCAAGTGAATTCTATAAACTGTAAAATAAAACTATTTTAATTAATTAAAAAATTAATTACGGCTTATATATTCTTAATTAATTAATATTCTTAATTATTAATCATCAAGCAATGTTTCTTCCTTATTTTAACAAATTCATTCTTAAGAATCATCGAAATATATTTCAGAATGCTGAAATTTTTGCATTTAAGTCAAAATACAATATTGTTTCCTTAAACTGTAAGTAAATATTAAATACAATTATACTTTAAAAGTAAAGACTTAACACAAAATGCTCTTTAACGATTAAATTAAATGTGCACACAACTATATAAAATCAATCCACATAAGAAGAATTTAATAGTGTCCAGATCGATTTAATATACATTTATACATTTTTAAAAATTTATGAATTTTAACTTTAAATTCAATTATTAATATAGAATTTGATAAAGAAATTAGTGATTTCGGTGAAATCGGACTCTTATAGTTACACCAGGGCATGTAAGATTTTGATATAAGATTTTGAAATAATTTCATTTTGATTCTTAGCATATTTTTAATTAATATCCCAATTATATCATCCAGGCCCGTAAACACACACAAGCCGAACCACATACCAAGGAGTCCGCCAAAGTTGCATGCATATTCAATAAATGATATTTCGGGCATATGTTCGATATGAATGTCAGGCATGGAATTGTGAACCAAGTTTATGGTACTAAAATAATTTGGTTGTGTTGAACTGTGTTGAGGAACGCGATTGATGTTGGCCATATATATTTTGGTCTCACAATTCGGACGACAAATTACAGAACATTGTAGTTGTACATGTACATTATAGTTATTTTTCAAATCTAGCATTATATCAATTATGTCATTTGGCTGGTGCCATAATATAAGATAAGGGAAATTCTGTGAAATTGTATCATTAAGCATAAAATGTGCCTGTCTTAGTAAAAGTTCTGACATAAATGAATTTTTATAATTAGGGTATTTTAAATCTAAATTGTGACTCTTTAGTTCTTGTAAAAATAATTCATCAAACTTGTTTTTATAACAGTCCGATAAACAATCAGATCTTGTATTGAAATTACCAACCTTATAATCAAGGTCATATACTCTACAGTTAGTATCATAGCGATCTCTCAATAGACTAATAGATATTTGAGAATATGCAATTTGAAATTCAGTATCTTGTTCTATTACGAATGGACTGGAATCCATTGGAAAGTTAATAAAGTCATTTGGTGAGTGAGAGTAGATTTGAAGTTTATTAAATGTGTAAGGTGGAGTCCAAATGTAACTCTGCTCTAAATAAATTTCGATTCTCTCCATTATTATTGAAGTATTTCTCCACTTCTTATCCAAGAAACTAAATAATGTGAAGCATTTGTCTATTGAAACAATTCGATGAATGTTTCGGTAACTTTCAATTATTTTGTCAATGATAAATCTTCTCTAAATAATATAACCCGGTATATATTTGATTTTTTCTGATGCCCATATACACGACCTTTAATTGGACTTTCTTCTTTTGTTGCTTTAATTGTTAAATCAAGTACATCTATGACACTTAATGATGATATTTTCTGAAAATATTCTGCAATTGTCTTACTATATAAATCTCTTATATAATCATCAATAGGTTCTACCTTGTTTGTTTTATTCAATGAGTTATATAAATTAAGTAAATGATCTTGGTATTGCTGAAATTTGTGCTCACCACTATTTTCTAACAATTTTTTAAAAGAATATGAATACGGATAACATACTGTGATTCCTGGTAGACTTTCATCAAGTACACGTTTAACTGTTATGCTGACCACTGTATTACCAGACATGTATTGTTCCGTCAATTCTAAGAATTGATGAATGAGACCAACAAAACAGAAAATCAATTAAAATGAATCGCTTAATATTGTTTGAACCAAGCTTATTAACAGCACTTCTAAAGATTGTTAACATTTCTATTTTATTTAATTAACCTTAATATAAATGACTTTAAATATGTTAATTTTTGATTTAATAAATAAGAAACTTTTCCAAAAATGAATCAAATGAATTGAATTAGGTTAGTTTGTAAGAGATAATCATCTACCTTCTATATCTACCAGATGGAACATACATGCATAAAGACATACATGTATATATACAAAAAAATAATAGAGCCTTTAATAATTAATGGTTCTTTCAAGTAATCTTCTTCAAGTTGGCTTAAAATACACCCGGACCCTTCTGACAAGCGATGTGAGGATAATTTGGCTTTATATATTTTTAATTCTAGGAAGAAGGAAATATTTTTACCCTCTTTCTTTATCATCTCCTATAAATTAAAATTTGGCTTTCTGGGAATATACCCTTAATATTTTGGTGAGAGAGCACACTTCTCCTAAGGTGTGGACCATTGGCATCACTGCTCTATTGATTGACTTCTTATGTATTATTGATAATAATATTACTAATATATTCTTGCGAAATTTTCTATGAATAATTTGAGACAGCTTGGTCTCTCCTCTATATGTTTTCAATAACATCCGCTAAATATGCTCTAAAATACAAATGTTTATG
>JAQGCS010000991.1:0-16376 GCA_034702105.1 Fuscozetes fuscipes
AGCAACCGAGGTAAAGTGCTGAAAATGGCCAAAACTACTTATAATGAGCGTTCACTAAATCCCGTTTTTTACGGTACTTGTGATTAATATTATTCACTATTCAGGCGATCCTCTCAACGGTTATATATTTTTCTTCGTGTTTTGCTTCATATTTGTGTCGCATTCGTCTGCATTTAAAATTTTATGGACAGCAGTGTTGTCCGAATGGATTAATTTAATGCTTAAATGGCTGTTCAATGACCAGAGGCCGTACTGGTGGTCACAAATGGTCAAAAACTATTTAATTACTGCCAATAATACGGAGATCTTTGAAAACATCTTTGAAAATGACTACGACTTCGAAAGATCTCTGACTTCGTTGAATTTGAAACAGTTTGCCATCACTTGTATGCTATTATCAATTATTGCATTCAATTAATAATTAGTGGTTTGTTTTCAGGTGAGACGGGTCCTGGCTTTCCATCGGGTCATGTCATGTGTTCGGCTGCCGTTTGGTTTTGTCTAATAATCCAATTAATTAAATACAAGATCTTGAGATCACAGAATCATAGGTTAATAATGAGATGCGTTTTCATATCCTCGCTATTAATTGTATCTTTGAGTCGCATTTACATCTCTGCCCACTTTCCCGACCAGTGTTTGGTGGGTCTGTTGACTGGTATTATTGTAGCCGTTATTATCGAAAAGTTAATCGATATCCAAAGAATGAGTTTTGGCTGTCATTTGATCCTAAGTGTGCTTTTGCTCTCAATTTCATACTCTATTCACGAACTTATGAATCGCTATTCCGCGAAAAGCGCCGACTGGTCTCTCAATTTGGCCAAAACTTACTGTTTTGATATAAACAATGTTAGGGCCGACACGAGTCCACTTTATGTAATTTGGCGCTGTTCTGGAACTGTCATTGGAATCGGTATAGTATTTAATGTGCTTTTGAGTCAAATAAATAAAAATAATTACTTATCTCTCGCACGAAATAAATCCGATTTCAATGTAAGAGTGATTAACACAATTGTATCGACGGTTGCGCTCATTATTTATGTTAATTATAGCAAACCTGAACCCACTTTCGGCGAACAAATTTATAGTTTTTATGTGAAATCCTTCATTCAGTTCACATTTATACCGATTGTAGGCTTTATTAGCCTTTTATTAATCGATAAAATCATGAAATTCTATTTGAATAGAGTTTTACAATTAAAGCGTTAGAATAAACACTAATGAATCGGTTGAATAGAATGACTAATTCTTATCTAATTAACACTTCATATCTCAAATCAAAGCTCTCTTTGAAAACCTTTGAGTTGAATTTGAACCGAATTTTGACAAATTGTTGCACTCATTTGTTTCGGTGTTAATCAGTTATGGGTTCGACTTTCAAAACTCAGAATCAATACTCAGTATTTTGAGCTTCTATTTTGTAACTAGTCAAAACTTAGTTTTGATGGTTAGACCCTTAACGCAATCAATCAATTGAATTGTGGACAGTTGTGTCACACGATTATCCGCTGACCTTTTATTAACAAATATATTACTGTTATTACAATATATTAACGTTTTATATAAAAATATAGTAATCTTGTTATAAATCAAATATATTCTGATCACAATTTGTTTTTGTCGACAAAAGTTTATAAAATAATTAATGCACTGAAAGATTCTAGTTTTATTCAGAAAATTGAAGTGAATTTATAAATGCAATGTTTATTAACTAACAATAAATCAGACCATTTGAAAGTTTTGACGAATACCAGGGTCATCTTAATTGACAAATAGCTCAATCAGTTTTCAACTGACAAAAAAGCTTGAGATTTACTGATAAATTTGAGCCAATTTTTTAATAATCTATAAATGTTTTGCTTCGATATGAAATGTCGCCAAAACTTTAAATGTACTGAAAATTGTGTGATTCATATATAATGCAAATCAGATGTAATGTTAGCTCAATATTTGACTTGTTATCAAAGTTTTGTTTTGATTGATAAATAAATTAATGTTAAACACAATTTCAATATTAAACCCCTTTTTATGAAATATTTCCCAAACATTGATTCTGTTCTCAAGGCTTAACGTAATCTAAATAATTGATTCTAACAAATATCTAATAAATAATCCAAAAGCTAAGTCTCAGAATATATTAAGCGAATAACAATTAAGACAATAAGAAAGGAATAAGTAATCGAATAAACTTTTAAAATAAAATAATTTAAGAAATCATTTGAAAACTAATAATTTCTAAAAAGGGTTTGCCTTAAAACACAACTTGAGACGAATTAATTTGTGGAGACACACATAGACTAGACGCGAGCGGAAAGCATATCACTAATTGTTGGTTATAATTGATTTTTCCTCCACTGATGGACATTATATAACTCATCCTCAGAACTGGAGGGCGCGTCAGTATATTCCTTAACTTTAATGAGCTGTTTGTGATTGACATTATTGCTCGAATGATCCTCTTCCTCGTCATCTTCTTCATCATCGAAAAGACTGATCCCATTGGCGCCTATCCGTCGAAAGCCTTTTTTGTGATACTTTTGTTGTATTAAAACGTTATAAACACATAACGAGATTACAAGAATTGAAAGAACAGCTGATCCGCATATTATCACAAACACTGCTCGCGGAATACCAGCTATACGGGTATCACTCATCATATCTATTACGAACAGATTGTCCTGACCAGGATACATGTTGGCCATTTTGGTTGATGGCCAATAACCGTCAGCCTCAATAGTGAGCACATATTTGCCCTCATAAAGAGGTATCCTGTAATGACCTTTGCTGTCAGTGAGATAAACGTCGTGTGTAATGTCTTCGACTTTAATTCTTGCATTACTTATACCGAAACCATTCTCATCGACTACTCGGCCGTGAATTCCATTATTGAGATTATAGAGTAACTCCATAATAGGAGTCTTGTGGTCCCGCCATAACTGACTCAAACCACTCTCAAAGGGACTTCCACAACAACCGATATAAATATAAAACTCGTAGATATTCGACTGATTGAAGCCATAGTCCATAAGGGTTCCATTGGTAGTGTCCCAAATCGAACCGGTGGTAAATCCATTTTTTATGAGTCTATTTCTGTTTCCATGACCACATCGAGCACTTCCTAAATGCATATCTTTATGTGCCTTCGAGTATATCATAGCCAAGTGTTCGAACGACAGTTTGTCGATCTCTGAAAGACGTCTTCTTTTCGATGTTTTTGCTATTATTGACAACATTTAGAAAAGTCATTAAACAATTGAAATACTTACTCGACTGCGAGGAACTGAACGGATATGTGATAACATTACCACCAGTTCTGAGAGTAACAGACACTAAAAAGTTCTCATTTTTGGTCCAATCTTTAATAGCTTTGGTTTCAGGAGGAGTCGAATATTCAGATGAATCTGTTGTTCAAACAAACATTAGCCATATATTCGAGAAAAACAAATGAATCATACCATCAAAAAATGTGTGATCGAGGTTTATATCATTGGCGTTTGTCGAGCCTTTAGTACTCTCACACTTTCCTATTTGTGCCAATTCTGCGCCGTCGGGATTCACTAATGGCGCGAATGATATTTGTGTCGTATCGATCAGTTGTGTAACAAATGTGTCTTTTTTGTAATGACTTAAAAGATATTCGATTAATTGCAAGAGAACTTCTGTAGTGGCCCTCTCGTTGCCCTTTAAACCGGCGATGAAGCGAACATGTGCCGTTTCTGCTCCTCTTAAATTAGAATCCGAACCTATTTTCAAGACCAATATTTGACGATTTTGTACAGATTTTCCAATGCTTTCAATTAAATGGTTTATTAGTTATGACTCAACTTTCATATGAATTAGAAATACCTTCGAAGTGATGTTATTTCTGGATATTTATTACTAAAATTAGTCAAAAGTGTAACTATTTGGTCGAAATCGTGATAATTGATGGCTAATCCAATTGAATCCATAATCACATTAACCTTTTGGTTCTCATTAGGCCTTATATTGACTGTCAACGACTTGTTTTCATAACCCGGCGCCCAAACTAAACAAATATTATAATTTATAAGCAATGAAATTGAGTGCTAAATGTGGAAAATAATTACAGTGAAAGTTATAAACGCTAACATTCAACACAAGACTAAATTTTCCAGTATTTGGATCGATATCTATGGGTTCTTCGAAGCCTTCTATTGTAACGGAAAGATCTTTCGGCACCCGATTGGCTGAGTCCAAGACATAACCAGTTATACCTTTGAAGAGTTTAGTAAATTTAATAAAAATTGAAATTTGAGATTCAAATATAAAACCTGTTAAACTTGTTTCCAAGAAACTCATTATTGATTCCAAGTTATTCTTCCAGAGTTTTGGAATTTCATAAGAAAGAGGATAAGAACAGCAATCGATTTGGGCCGAAAGTAACAGTGATTTATGCTGAGTAAACACATAGTCTAGTAAAGTGACTCGATTTGAGTGGACGTGGGTTAGTATACTATAATGGGTCTGGTTTGCAGTCACTTTTCCACATTCAGTAACGTTCGATAGCATCAGATTATTATTACGATAGGAATCACTCAATGCTTTCAATGATTTGGAGAGAAGGGAAGAGCCGTCCAAATCGGCTGAGTTTATCAGCAAAGGCAATACAACACCCAATCCGTTAGATTCTAGGCTCAGACCAGTCAGATATTTATATACATTGAAATTCTTCTTAATAGCTTCTATTGGACCAAATTTATTGGTAAACACTTCGGAAAATTTGTCGCTCAAATCGTATTCACTATTTAATGATTGATCGCACTCTCCATTCACAGACTTTTGAAAACCTGAGTCGTCCACCGATGGAATAATATGTAAAGTCATTGACCGCAATAAATGGACAATTCGGGGATCGTTATGCTTATGACCATCGATGAGATGACGGATAAATCGTATCAATATCTCTCTACCGATGGGTTGGTCGCCATGTAATCCCCCGATTAGGACTACATTTGGCTTATCTTTTGTATTAATTTCAAATTCAGAAATCATTACGAAATGAAGAACTCTTTCGCGATTCGGAGCCCTATTTGAGAAGATTTTGACGATATTCTTATTATCGACTGCGAACTTCTGAAGAGTTTCGTGTAATTCCTTATTATTGAGGTATTTGTCTGCCGCCAAATTCAAATGACTTTCAAAATCATATTTTTGAGACCACTCGAGGAAACCCGTCTCTAAAGTGAAGTTTATTTTTGTGGCCAAACCATCTGTTATGGTCACTTTTTGTGTGTGAGAGCCATAACCCTCTTTAAAGGCAGTTATCGTATAGATTCCAGGTATTAATATCCTCCAAAAGTCTCCGTCAGTCACAGATTTGACGTCGTGTGCGATACCTTCCACTCGAATGGTAGCGTTAACCACAGGTTTTCCATTTGAGTCAAAAACAAATCCTTTGACTCCTTTATGAATCTCTTCCATAAATGCAATCAGAGATCTCTTATTTTGATTCCAAAACATGTGGACGTCCTGTTCGTACGGGTATTTACGACACCCGAGTTCTATTGTCAGCTCAAAACAGTTAGAGTGCAAGTAATTCCAGTCTTGCATTCCTCCATATAATGCATACCATTGAGCGCCGTTTGTAATGCCATAAGTAAAGTTCTCATTCATTACACCGCAATCTTTAGGACAGGGTTTTCCCAAATGCATAGTCGCGTGATTCTGACACAAAAAAACACATGATTATTGAATATATGGAAAACAGAATATTTAGGGCAATACATACCAAAGAATACACTAAAGCCAAGTGTTTGAAAAGAACATCGTCTGGTGTTTTGCTATAAATACCATCTCTTTGCTGAGAGTTACCATCGAAAGGATAATTGGCTACTAATGAGCCGCCGTGAAGATTGGCTGACAGTACGAAAGGATAACTTTGTATCCATTTCATGACTGCCAGCGTCTCCTTTTCCTGGACTCTGTTCTCATTACTTGTGAAGTATTGGTCGGGAAAATTGCGGTTCAGATCCACTTTATGTGCATTTCCTCTGCCGTATTCTGAATTACAGTCCCCTAACATTGACTTTTCATAGCCGTCCGGATTCATAGTCGGCATCAAATGAATTCTCGTATTATTTATAAGTCTTGTAATCTTTTCGTTGAGACCATAGTTTTCGAGAAGATATTTGGACAAAAGTAAGACCATTTCGCGACCGATTACTTCATTTCCGTGCATATTAGCCACATATTTGAACTCAGGCTTTCCCGGCTCATGAAGGCCAGGTTTTGTACTAATCTCCAGCACAAGGAGATCCCGGTTTTCAATTGATTCCCCGATTTTGTAGAGACGAGTCAAATGGCTGTAGTTGTGATTCAAATTTTCGAGAATTTTTTTCATTTCTGTGTAATTGTGGTGTTTATACTCAGTATGAGAACGGAAATCATTGTCAGAAGTCATGTTGTGAACGGATATAGTGAGGTCTTCCCTCTCTATTGAATCTGATATTGAAATATTTGGTTCAGCCTTAATATGGTTGTCCACAACTTGAATAAATTTATTGGGAGTGTTAGCACTTGGATGGCGTACACCTCCAATGGGTTTGAGCTCAAAGTTGAGAATAAGAGGAGAAGAGGCGGTGGTATTCATTATTACCACATCTTTTTTAGTCTGAGATTCATAATCAGCAGCGCTGGCAGTAATAGAATAAACCCCGGGAAGAGCTAATCTCCAATATTCTCCCTTATTTGTTGTCGTTATGTTATGTTTTACTCCTTCGATATAAATGACGGCCCCTTCTATTGGACTACGCGTTAAAGAATCCTTGATAATACCTTTTACTCCCATTTGTACCTGAAATATGGTAAAATTAAAAAAAATGGTGCGTTTCGGAAGATCTAACCATTTCTATGTAAGAAAGTAGAGATTCTTTATTATTATTCCATTCCTTCTCGAGTTGGGAAGCTTTGGGATATTTACAACACGAGAGCTCTAGAGTTATCTCATAGCAGTTACTGTTCACGTAATTAAAGTCTTGCATTCCTCCTGAGTTAACAAATATATTTTTATATAAAACAAAGAATAACAAGGCCATTTTCATACCGGGAACATCATACCAATCGGCACCGTTTGTAACGCCATCGGGGAAACTGTCATCCTGACACACGCTTCCATTCTTCATAGTCTTGTGATTCAAAGAATATGTGAGCGCCAAATGTTTGAAGAGTGAGTTGTCAGGCGTTGGACTCTTATGGCCGCTGACTGTATGCTCTAAGGAATCGTCGAATGGATAGCTGGCCACTAGAGAACCGCCGTGAAGGTTAGCAGACAATACAAACGGATTGGACACAATCCAAGTCATAACCGCAAGAGTTTCGGTTTGTGGCCGGTGTTTGGGATATTCGGCCACAAACTGATCAGGGAAATCTCGGTTTAAATCCACATTATTAGCATTACTCCGACCGGATTGTCTTGAGGCTCCGGAACAGTCCCCTTCTTTGGCCATTTCGAAGCCGTCGGGATTCATGGACGGCAACAAATGAATTTCAGTTGTGTTCAAAATTCTGGTAACTCTATGGTCAGAACCGTAGTTTTCACACAAATATTGAGCCAAAACTAAGAGGAGATGTCTTCCGAGCGCTTCATTGCCGTGAATATTAGCCACATATTTAAACATCGGCTTAAGAACAGATCTTTCGCTTACATTATTCGTTAACTTAATTGCTATTAAATCCCGGTTTTGAACACTTTTGCCGATTGACGTAATTGTGACTAAATTTTTATATCTTTCTTGTAATTCATTAATAAAATTTATGGATTGATTATGACTTAAATAACGCCATTTTGGATCAACTGATGTTTGGACACAACTCTTGAACTTAAGAGAAATCATTATCAATAAAACTGTCAATAATTTTAAAGTATCTGTCATTTTGATGGAAGAAATTGAGTGTAGGTTTGAAACGCGATTTGGACCCATTTTGGCGTAGAAATTAGACTTTTAACAAGATCATACACCAATTAACAGATATCACTTATGGAATGAAATCTATTGTTCCGATTTGTCGTTTCAAATATGGAACAAAACTTGATTGAATCAATTTAATAAAAAAAAATCACTTAAAATACTGATTAATAAATAAATATATAAATAAATAAAAATAATCATAACTTTAGTAAAAAATTAAACGAAATGAATAAAAATTGAATTTAAATTTTGAGTGAATTTAAATAAAATCAAAAATAGATTTCAAACGAAAAGCAAATCAAATCAAAAGTGAATTAAAAGTTTTGTCAAATGCTTTGACTTTTGGCCAAATCAGACACGAAATCGCTCTGACGGCCTATTCATCGACTCCGTTACGAATTAAGCGAAACATACAATAATTGTGTTACACTTCGACAACAATTAGATAAATGTTTATTTTAATGTTTAATAATTTAAGAGCGGATTAACATCAGATCAGCGCAAAACCGATTAACAACTAAATGTCTGCATTCAATGACATAACAATAAATTCTTATTTCATTTTAATTGCCATCGAATTCAGGTTTTGAACGAAAATTAAATAATTTTTGATTAAATCAAAACAATACTGAAGACTAGATTCGAGTTTTTTCCTTCACTTCATTCAAAATAAAGTTAACCACATCTGCAGTGGTGTGATGTCCTCCCAGGTCTGGTGTATGTATTTTAGCCACATTTATGGCATTATAAATGGAGTCCTTTAATAGCTGTGCGTATTCGTGTAGATTCAAATACTCCAAGAGGTCGGCGCTGGCGTTAAACATAGCGATGGGGTTGGCTATGTTTCTGCCCGCCACAGATTTGCCAGTATTTCGGGTGCCCTTCAATACACAAACAGCTCAAATCAATTTATTCTTAGTGTTAGACAATGTTTCCAACCGTTTCGAAGACAGCATAAGTTTCACCATAATTGCCGCCTGCAGTAATGCCCGGTCCGCCCGCTATTCCACACACAATGTTTGTCAATATATTACCATAAAGATTGGGCAGAAGAAGGACATCGAATTGATTCGGATTCGATACCAGCTATCAATTGAAAAATAGATTAGAACTCAAAGTGAAAAGATAGGGACCAATACCTGCATCGAACAGTTATCGATAATCATATTATTGTATTTGATTTCCGGGTATTCTTTTGCCATTTGTGTGCACACACTGAGGAACAAACCGTCCGCTAATTTCATTATATTTGCTCTAAAATACAAATACATAAAGAACTGGAGGGCGTTATAAGTGTCTCACTTGTGAACACAGGTCAATTTTTTCCTGTTATTCTTTTTGGCGAACTCGAAGGCATATCTGGCGATCTGTTCTGTGCGCTGTTGGGTACAGATTTTAATACTCTCGACCACTCCGTGAACGCTTTCGTGCTCTAAACAACTGTACTCTCCTTCTGTGTTCTGTCGGATCAGATAAATATCGATATCCTTATGTCGTGTCTGAACCCCGGGCTGTGACTGACAGTGAATCACATTAGCGAAGAGATTGAGACGAAGTCTGAGCTCAACGTTTCGCGACTGGAAGTGCTTCGAATGTTCTCTCGTTTCGATATTACCTTTAAGTGCGGCGCCGTTTCGTTTGATAGAAGTGATCGCTTCAAACATATTCTCGAAGTCTTCGTGAGTGGAGTCGAGATTCACTTCTTCGAAGTCGACCGGAAAACCTCCGGCTCTAAAGTCAGTCAATGCAAATAAAATTACGATAAAGTAATGCAAATGAGTCCATACCTGAAAACCTTTTTCACATTTTTCATCATTTCGGGTCCGATGCCATCGCCCGGCAGTAGAGTTACCATAAATCTATTTATAACACAATTAGACAATTGAACGACCAGTGGATCAGTGCATACCTTCCGCCATATTTGGCTCTTGAGGTGAAATCAGGACTCGTATGCAATGAGTGCTTATTGTAGTCATTACTCAAAAAGAGCCGATTGTTTGCGATTCGAGTCTGAAATCAAATGTTTTCTTTTCTCAAAAGTTGAGTCACTTTTTAGGAAAATACCTGTAAATGAGTGCAATCGAGTGCCACAAGTGATCGGCTGAGTCTTTGGTGACTCTTCTGCGTCAGTGATCGCAACAGTAGTGAACACATTCTCACAAACACTGTTGAGATTGTGTTTGAGGTCAACAATAATAACACAAAAATGTAAACAAAAACATATGACTGTAAACGATATCATTCATAGAATGTGTGAACTATTTGTAGTTTGAGAGTCAATGCGAGTCAACAATACATTGCCTTTTAATTAAAGGGCTTAACATTTGTATTAAAGTAATACAGTTTGTGACCATTCAAGTTGTGTTCAAACTTATCTAATTGTGATTCAAAAGTGACTAAATTACAATACTTTTCAAATGATTAAATATAAAAAGCAAAGTAGACGTAAAGTCAATTCTAATAACTTATTAGTAAAAGCCATACAAAAATCGTTTCTAATAAAGTCGACAAAAATAGCCCCATTTGGTGATGTTCTTAATCATTATAACTCACATAATATGTCAAATATTATCTCAAAGCCTATATCAAAAGCGAGACATGGTAGGTGTAACGTGAGTAAGACTATCCGGCATGGGCAATCCTGCCAAACTATTTTTTTTGTTGTAAGACTTCACCTTGGTAGTTAATTTAATTAATCTTTGTAAAGTGTTAACTTCAATGAAGAATTTGAAGAAATCGTAAAAAGACTGAATAAAATACCAGAAATTATTACCTGGGAGGAAGAGGAGAAGTGACATTATTGGAGAAGTATTTCTCATCGAACACATCAAAGAAATTATTGAAAAATTACGAACGGATTCGGAAATTGTGGCCAATTTGCGGACAACTTCTAAAAAACACAGGTTTGCAGTAAAACCTTTATACTATAACCCTGGTTATAACCCCTACATTGTTATAGTTATTACAGATTTAGTTTCTTTCCAAATCTTTCTTATTTCATCGAAAATATAATAAAATCGAACCTGTTTATATCCCTCACTTAATTCACGGGTATCGAGAGATTATAAAGAGGGAGGCATTATAGCAAGGTTGATACAAATACACACTTATTGTATAAATGATCGCAAATAATTAATTTCGAATAAATCCCAATAAAAAATATCTAAAAACTTTTCTAAATACATAAGTATCGAATTAATTAAAGTTATGCTCAATTATCTATATATACAAAATTGGAAATTTCTACTTATCCATTTTTAAGTTTTTCCTTTCGAGGGATTATAGTTAGGATTATCAACAGTTTAGGCATAGTTTCCGCTCATAATTATATTAAAGATTCAGAAAATTTTGGAAAAAAGCTCAACCGGGGACTCCCTGTGTTTTTACCGAACGAAGCAAGCCGGCAAATTTTTTACCTTGTTCCTCATATGAGTTTTTTGCCGAGCGAAGCGAGGTGGCTTGTATTTGTATTTTGTTTGGTGTTTGTTGTTAAAAAACCCCTTAGACCCCCCCCCCTAGAAAAGTTTTGAAAAAACCCCTACCCTAGACCGCCCTAGAGTTGAAAAGTTTGGTGTATGTAGCATCCCTGGTATATGTAGTATATAAGTTTGTCCGGAGCGCACCCACCCGCCTGCCCGATCACTCCACCCCCTAGCTTTCAAATATTTTGAAAATCGTAAAATTAATGTTGAACATTATTGAAAAAGTTTTTAAAGAAATTTTCCAATCTGAAAGAGTAGAAAGGAATGGAATTGAGACTGGCCTATAGAGAAATGCCTTGAAGAGGGATGAGATTGATTGGGTTAATCAAAAATAGGCGTGAACCGCCATTTTTGATGGGGATTTCAATTGAATGTAAATGTAGTGGGGATTTGAGTTTGATTCGAACTTGTTTTCAAATAATATTCTTTCTTTCAATTGATTTGTTAAAAGAAACTCAAGTTTTGGTATTCATTGAGAAGTGTCCGGAGTTGGAAGCAGTGGTAGCCCTAAATCCGTTGGCAGTCTTCAAATTTTAGTTTCGCTGTCGTGTCTGTCGGCGAATGCTATTCAATTGGCAGACACTCACATGAATGAGAGTTAAATGACACTCAACTGATATTTCGAATGTGGTCTTAATTGGCATTATGTCGGTCCAAAACAGAATCGATTGGCCAGAATGTGAATTACTTTTCTATTCTATTTAAACCCATTTCTTTTTATCGAACTTTTAGTGTACTTCTAATCAAAGATTAAATAAAAATATTATTCATTTTTGTTGTTTTTATATTTAGGTCTAAATTAAGTGCTTTTGTCGCTGTTTTTCTAATTTAAAAAGGAGTAAAATTAATATTCAATTTTGTTGAATACAATTGAGTTGTGGACCGCAGGTGTTACTCGAACTGACCCTAAAATATCAAACAAAGCCAGCGCTCAATAAAGTTATACGAATGAGAGAACAGGGATGGTCAAGCTCGACAGCTCTAGAGGGGGTCTAGAAGGTAGTTTTTCTTAAAAAAAATTGCCGGCTCTCTTCGCTCAGTGAAAAACAGAAAGTGGGAGTAGGGTAAAAAATGTCCCCTCGTTTCGCTCGGCGTCAAAATATCTGTAATGTTAAATTTTGAAAAATTTTAGGGGATGGTTTGCCACAATTTTCGACTCTAGGGGAGGAGTAAGAGGCAAACCGCCTTGGTCATCCCTGATGCGAGGCGTATTATTCGTGTACGACATGCAAAGTGAGGACCGCCGGAAACGGCTTTTCGTAACTTATGTCTGATATTAAATTTCACAAAATATATGATTGACTCTAAATTTTATGCATTTCTATCGTTTCGTAAAAAACAATCGAAATTTTTATATTTTTCATTTTGAGTAAAACTTTAGAAAATAAGCCAAATGTGTGACAGTATTTGACTATCATATGAATGTAAGCAATGAAAGAATCAAAACTAATTATTAACAACTTTTGAATGCAATGACAAATTGAATCCTTGGTATCAAAACCAATGTAATGGAAAAATAGACAATAAGTTACATAATTCTCGTGTAATTCACTAAAATAACAATAAAATAGCTGAAAATGAAATTATTCGGCGAAAGTGTAGAGCATTTGGTAGTATTGGTAGCCATACAGCAGTTGACAGTCACAACTATTGTTAACTTTTTTTAATCTATAGGTGTATTTCCTGCCCTCAAATACAAAGCTGTGTTTTTTGCCAATTTTGTTATCCATCGCACGAAAGCCACGAACAGAACTTCAAATGGCTTTGGATTTTCATAACTAATTTCGATCATTTGTGATGTGAGTGAAAGAATAGTCTAACCCTCGACTCACAGTAAAGTATTTTCAAAAGTTGATAAAGAAGTTGATGCAAATCAATGCCTATATTTGGAATGTTATCCGTTTCTTGACTTTTGACCAAATAATGAAATTATTGCGATTATTAACATGATTATTTTTGCTTAATTTGTGTATTGTTTTCAGAATGAACTTGATTTTGTTTAAACTTTTAAATTTGAACTTATATTTCGTATTTCTAATAAAAAGTGATTTAATTTTCAAAAATTGGTATCTTCTCAGCGTTTTATGTTCTCTATATTCGGTAAGATCTCAATAATTATATCGAATTACTAATTGTATGCGATGTGTAATGCAGTGAAGTCTTACACCTGAAGTTTTAAACGCATTACCCTTTACTGTGAGTGAGTCTCTGCATTCGCTTACACTATGAGCCATCACTGTGTGTGAAAGCAATAGAATATGATTTAATTGTTGCGTTTTGTGATTTAGTTATTGAGATCTTAACAACAATATGATTAAGTTCTTGAGATTTATTGTTAAGTTTTTGATTTTACTGTAGAATCACATCTTATTCAATGGTTTGAGATTCTATCAAAAGCTATCAAATAGTGAAATCAAAACTTTCCTAGGCCAAACCACGTGCCTCCCAAAGATCAAAATACATGTATGTGTAGCAAAAACTTGTAAACGTTAATAGATAGAATTATGAAACCTTTTAATAAATATGACCTAATACTTGTATAAAGCAAACAATTCATAATTTTTTACAAAATATTGCAACTTCTTTATAAAAATTAGCATTTAAAAATACAAGTGTACACTATTTGTCATGAACATCTCAAATTTGAAAATTATAGGCATATTATAAAACTTTTCAAAGATTAATATATTTTTTGATGTAAAAATATGGAATCGTCAGACGGTTCTGGTTCAGTTTTGATTTCACCATTCAATAGCTTTTTTGGTATAGAATCTCAAACTATTAAATAAGATTTGATCCTAAGTGGGAGCGCACTTTGTTCGGATATGCGGCAAGGTCCTTTGTCTAAATTTCCGACTCTATGGGGTCAACGGTCTACCCCCTTAGGCATCCCCAGTTTTAAGAATGATAAACTTTTGCTCATAATTTAACATTATCATATAATTAACTCTTGCTCATCTAAAATACAAGTGGCCGCCATTTTTCTGGTATTAAAGGATTTAATCAAAAATCATTGAAAGAGTTTTCATTTATTACAAACATTTATTCATTATTTTCATTCATTTATAGTCAGCTTTTGTTAACAATGTGCCAAAAAAGTAGTTCACAAAAAGAACATTGATTCAAACTTTTATGTGTTGGACAAACAAATTCATACCAGTCCTCACGAGTGCGTAATTCCTGCTTTGACTCAATCTATTGATACTTTATTTTGCTCTCAAAATGTTCATAAAGTGATTTCTCAGCACTTTTTTTAATTCTACAAAATTGCAAATAATATCCTAATGAAGTCTGTGTTTGAAATTGGTCTAGATTGCTCTAGACATGACTTCCATTAAAATTTTCATTAGGGAGAAAAAATAAAATCAATGAAATTCGAATTTTAATTTGAGAATTATGTAAGAATCGATTGAATGCGATTCGGGTTTCGTTACAAAGTGTCAAATATTATGATTAGAAATATTTTTACATTTCAATGATTTTATAAAGAACTTGGTTCGAAACGGAAAATCGAATCTGGGATTTTCGATTCAATATGTTTGGTAAATTTGAAACACATTTTTAATATTAATTAGGGATGGCCAAGTTTTTCAGCTCTAGGTGGTCTAGAGGGTAGTTTTTTAAAAGTGGCTAAAAATAGCCAACCCGCCCTTGGCCATCTCTAAAATTAATATAACACAAAATAGTAAAATAGAAATAAAAGTCAATTCAATCTTTAAACTAAACTGAGTTTTAATTTTTACATTAAAGTTGTCCAGTTGCAAAAGCGCACAAGAATTCCACTCTTCTGGATATTCACGTGAAGAGAGACATGAAATAGTATTTCCAAGGGTAACCCAAAATATTGTCAGAATGCGAAGGGAATCGGCTGATCCATCGACAGAGAATATGATTACAATTAGAGCAGAAAACCTGAACACAACCTTTTATGTCGTGATTTCTCCCAACAATGACTTCATAACAACAAAAGTATCGGTTGCAGGAACAGAAAGAATGCAAAAACTAACCCAAACCGAACCCATTCTCCAAAATTGTTTGTATTCGGGAATAATTGTGGCGCCCTTTAATGGTAGGGCTGCCGTCACTCGATGTCAAAATAGCAATCAAATGGTTCGTCAACTCAATTATTTTTATTCATTTTGAATCAAGGATAATCCAGATTTACTCAAAGAGGGTACAAGAGGTACAAAGTACCAACACATTCATTTTTATGATTAATTCACCATTTTCTATAGTTTCTTTTTGTCAGTGCTTTTTTAAGTCTAAATTTCCTTTAACACACTTAAACCTAGTTAAGTTAACTGAATTGAAAAATATTTGACAGGTTATTGGCTTATTTTTGTATTTTAAAATTCCCAAGTGAATAAATTGTAGAAAGAATAGAATTGTTAACTACTTGAACATTATTTTAATAGTACGCTTTGCTGATCACCGAAACTGAAGGAGCGTTTGTTTTGCGTCCACTCGACTCTACATATGACCGACAAATCAAATCCACAGTAAATACAAACCACAGATTCGATTCAATATTAAATTTAAATACAAGAAACGTATTCGATAACCAAGACTTAGATTTTGAAAATAAGTCGGAATTATTTGCTCCGATTGATAGCTTCGAAAGTGAAGACTCGTCTCAATTAATGGCCCATATATTGGTTCGGGTCAATCAATCTGAGACCGAATTTTGTGATCTGGCCTTCATTGGTATGAATGCATTTGATAAGAGTTTGGCGACATTTTAGGCCAATCCTATCTTCAATTAATAAAAAGTTTGGCAAAAGAGAAATCCTTTCAATATTGTTGTCATTCTTTGTTCAGTTGTTTTTACCATTTAATCAGTTTTGTAGAACAGATTCTGAAGCTTTACTTTTGATTTATTGTTTAGTCCATCGTTTTGATTGAAATTTCTTTCTTTTGAGGATAGCATTGCTCTCTCTCTCTCTCTCTCTCTCTCTCTCTCTCTCTC
>JAQGCS010000992.1:0-16374 GCA_034702105.1 Fuscozetes fuscipes
TTTTGTTATTTAATCGATTAAAAATACATTTTATCACATTTCCAAAGGGAGGGGACTTATCATTGTCCATCACTTTAGTTTTGTATTCAAAATTCAATAGAAACGGTAAATATTGGAAAATATGAAAATGAAAAATATTATAACACTATTAAAACTACACATAAAAATAAATAAGCATTTTAGTAACTTTTTAGTTGCTTTTAGTAACTATTAATAATATTGTATTATAAATACCTATTAATGGATGGTCTGCTTATAATTGAATGAAAGGTTTTCCTCTAATGGATTAGTCAAACAAACGGTTCATTTATTTCCCTATTAATTAATTTACTGCTATTTTTCCTCCAATTATTTAAATATAGACTAAAATTATAATAAAAGGAATAAAACATTTCTGATGCGAAACATATGTCAACAAAAATACTATTCTGTGGCTCAGAGTAAACATCAAATCAATTGAATAACAGTAGAGTTCATCTGAAAATAGTCGATATTCAAGAAGAAGGAAAGCCTTAAATTTTTGGATCCTTTTAACGACCGTTCAGAGAATAAAAGGAGATCTTCAAAAAGAATTAGATTCTGTTAAGAATTCCAAGAATCAAATACTGAAGTCATAGAACGGCATTAAAAATTAAGAACAGAATTTTAAGTTATATTCCAGAGCATATCGTGTGTCAGAAACACTTATGAATAATAAAAACAATAAAATTAATAATTAATGGCGAGAATACGTGAGACACAATGGGTTTTCATTAAGCAAATAATGAAATTATCAATTTATAAGCCATTCGACAACAAAAGCTTATCAGAAATGAGGCTTCAAAACAATTATTTTCGATAATAAAAGAGATCCAAAAGTATAACACAATCCTTGAATTTTATGAATTGCATAGCTTTACAGCCACTGTTGTTATATGGGTTCGCTTTATAGCATATGCTATGAAAATATGCAAAAGGCTCTGACATTAAATTTGATATTATCTCAAAGTGTTATTCAGAGGCCAACCAATCATTTAAAGAAAAATATAATATATTAATATCGATTTCTACAGTGAGCGACAAATCCAATTAAATTAGTCCGACACTATTTTCTACAATTCATTGCACACACATTTATCTTCGGGCTATTAAACAGTTTTCGCTCTTTTGTTAATTAAAACAGATTTTATTTTTCATTCAAATAATAGATTCAATTGACTAAACTCTGAACTTTGAATATCAAATGCTTAAAGGTTTGACACAAGTGGGCAAACATATACCAATTTGCACTTTTTAACAATATTCAGGAAAATACAATCAAAATGTTTATAAAGGGGAGGGGTTCTTTTGAATAGACTTTCATTGGGTATCTCTCCTTAATATAAGCTAAAAGTTCAAATTATTAAAACATTTTCATAATTAATCGATAGAAACATTTTTATCTTTTTTGGTCAAAAAAGCACTTCTATTCTATTTGCTATAAAAATATAGAATTAATTAAAGAATAGAAATCTTTCTCAAAACATCGATTTCTTTCATCGCAAATATGTTTTGCATTAGAAAAATTAGAATACTTTTCGCCACTAATTGTTTAAATATGAACTAAAATTATAATAAGGGAATAAAACATTTCTGATGCGAAACATTCTCATCGATTAATCTTTACTCAAGTCTTAAATAAACAATTTTTTTGTCATTGACTTAACACAAAGATTAATGAGTTATTTGACGACACTTTCGTTAGAGAAATCAAAATAAATCTCTTTTCTATTTCGTGACTCAAATCTGTTATCGATATCGGTATTCAATCGGAAAACTCTGACCATTTCACGACTCAACCGAATAATCAATTCTTGCGATCAAATAAATGTTTTCAAAAAGAGCTTAATGTAATGCAAGTTATTCTGAGCTCAGAACTCAACTCTCAAAGTAGACATAAATCCAATTGAAATATAGGTCTGCTATCAATAAAAAAAAAGCCAAATAACAGCAAAAAGCTATTGAGGAACAGTCAAGGGTTTCCTAATCAAATATTACATTACGGAAACCCTGGCCATACCTGAAACTATACCTCTTTAGTATAAAACTGAATATCAAATGTTTTTATGCCTTAAATAAGGCCAAAATTTGAAAACATATAATATTTCAAAAATCAAATATTTATTTAATGTCAAACATTTATGGCATTCAAACAGTACTTCAAATGCTTTGGAAATGATTTTCGTTTTTAAACTCAATTAACGTTTCGTTTATTAAGTATTGAATGCATTTTAATTAATGAACCAAAATATGACTTCAAATATGAGCCAAACATTAAAGTCAATGACTGAAAATTCAATGAATAAATAAAATGTCAAATCAAACGACGATATCAACAATTGATTGGCAAATGTGTTGACACAAATATATTTCAATAAAAAGTAGATTATTCTGAGCTCACAATTAGGAAAAGGCTATAAAATTGAGGCTATTTTTGGAACTTTGATGAAAATGGGATTAAACTCTTATTTATTTGTATTTTTCTGCTGATGAGAGTTGAGGTCAAGTAATGTAAGTCAAAAAATAACATCAAGTAAAGGGACAGACCTTTGGCGCCCAAATCGGGTGCTCCAACGGATGGAATAGCTTAAAACAGAAGCCATTCTTTTTGGACGGCCTTTCGATGACTTCGCATACGTTGATGAGAACAGTTCCCATCCAATTGCTTGACTTATGAGTTTTGGCCGATTTATGGAGTAGAAGAAGACCGGGCTTTAGTTCACACCAGAACTTATTCCACTGTTTGAGTGTTGAGCGCACTTTGAGCCAATCGGCCATCACTACAACCGTCGGGTCCTGAAGTGTTGACATCAACTCTTCGGCCACTTTCTTCTTTTCAATTCTGTAGTGCTTTCGCCGATCTTTATATGTCTGGCGTTTGGTTGTGGCCGAGAACGAGTCGGAGCGGACCATTGAGTCGGCACTGGACGGCGACGTCATCTCCAGAGCGCTGAGTGAAGGCGAGGCTGTCATCGATGCAGTCATTTGCAGACAATTGGTTATTAAAAGTGATGATCTGCTTCTTGTGGCGTAAATATCGTTTGGACGACGAGTTTGGCTCTAATTTGTGTTTGAAATGAGGAAAAAGTGAGTCTTTATTACTGTTTATTATTACTCGCATTTGCTATCGATTTGATGTTTTCTGCTGTTTATTATTGTTTTAATCGAATGGTTGTGCCATCTGTTGACCCAATCTATAGCTCATCCATTTATTCCATAATATTCCACAATTCTACATACAAGAAACTTTACATGTTTAAACTTTATATTCTAGTCAAATTGATTCTAGTTGAATTTATTAATCTTGTCAAAGATAAATTTAATAATCATAAAATGTCGAAGAAGTACATTAATGAGAAAATATACCAAATATCATTTAATTGGTAAACTTAATCCTGCAAGTAGAATGATCGTTTGCATTATATTTTAGAAAGTTTCTTGAAACATTTTTTGATTCATTCATTGCAAATATCCTCACAGTTTGACACTTAAGTTATCTAGGAAACTTAAGTCGAATGCCAGTAAAACTAACGATTTTGGCCTGAATTGCCCAGTACACAATGAACTCGCTTATTACTTATAATCAAGTTTTAAAGGTTTACCTAATAATCTATAATAATTAGATTTTAGTTTTCAATTCTAAATTTATTTGGAAACTCATTTGAATTTATATTTGCATTTATGGACACATTTAATGGAAAAGTGTCCCCAAAGTTAACGAATCGCTTCACAAATATTTGGTTCAAAAGAATCAATAAATATATATATTCATCGATCAAATAAATGTCGAATTCTTAGTCAATATTTGAGTAAATATTCCGGAAAAGTATAGATAAGAAATGTCGGTACGTATCCAATGAAAACTACCAATGATTATATTTATCTTTAAGAGCAAGTACTATTTGTGGCAACTTATTAATTCCTAAAAATGGCGAACTACTATCTGATCCCCTCCCTCTTGTATCAAAAAACTACCATAGACTCTCACTAGGAAAAATTGAAAATTCACTTAAAATTTACAAGGAATACTTAGATATGAGAAATATAGCTTGGAGTGTTGCAATTTAGATGCCAACTTTCAATCGGTTAAGATTTACGAGCATTTGAATTGAACCCATTTAATAAAAAAGTACCGGTTGGTATGGACTGTGCTAATCGCCAGTGTCCTTAAGTACAGTAATCGCCTATTTATTCGCAAATAAATAAATGAGTGGCACATAAATTCAACTACGTTTATATTGAGATGAAAAATCACAGCTTAAAAAAGCATTGTATAAATTAGTCTGGACATTATGGGCAAAAATGAAAGGAAATGGTAAACTGAGACTAAATCATAGAGTGGATGATGTAAATGGTTATTTATCGATAACTTATTAACAATTGATTAACTATTTTCCCCTAGATTTAACAAGCAAATTACACATATAGAATAAAATCTTGCGAAGTGACCTAAATGACCACAATCACACATATGAAAAACTGTTATCGTTTGAATAAGCTATTTACATAACAATCAATAAGTTGTATGAATCAAATTTTACAAGATTGTTTCCCATTAATTTTTAATGTGGAAAATGGTTCTATTCATAGATCACTACTTTTCTGTTGTTTTGTTATCGAATTGACTTCAATTTCAAAATGATTGTAATATTTAAAGATTTCCCCTCAGATTCTGTTGAATTTCAATCGCTTCAAACAAGGCTTTGATATTTCCGGCGCCGAACCCGTTGTAGTTATGTCTTTCAATTAATTCGAGGAACAGTGTAGGTCTGTCCTGTACTGGTTTGGTGAATATTTGCAATAAATATCCATTGCGGTCGAAATCAATGAGAATATTCAAGTGTCTAAGTTCAGAAATTTCATGTTTTATCACAAGATTACTGTCTTCGAGCCGTTCACTCAATAGTTGATAATAGGTGTCTGGAGTTGAGAGGAATTCCACTCCTATTCAGAGACAAATATATGAACACAATTAACATTAAAACAATTTTCATAAATAAAAACAAATATTTAAAACTTTTTTGGACCTCCAGTCAAATATTATCATAAAATTTGTATAAATTGAGCGAAAAGTTTGCAAATGTTTTGCAAAAAAATATCACAATTTGTATAATATTTTCTCAAAATTCAATGTCAAGAACTTTATGTGAAAATCGTTTTCAAATGTTTCAAAATACTAATCCATTAGAATAATGTGAACCAAAACTAGACTATCAGTTATGGGAAGTTTCAAACCATTTTAAAATTAGTTTATTTTTATGTCTCTTTCAGTCATTAAAAATCTGAAAATATTTATTCAATTTTCATAATTTAAATAACTGTTTGTTGTGATTATGATTACCTCTGTCTCGGAGTTTGGCTACAGTTTCGCAAATGTTGTCCGTATGGAGTGCTATATGTTGAACACCGGGTCCGCAGTTATAGTCCAAAAACTCCTGAATTTGCGACTTCTTAGAACCCGGTCCGCACTCATTGATAGGAATTTTGATTGTCTCGTTTTGATTGGCCATAAACGTTGTCTTAAGACCAGATCGATGAGTATTGATGATAGTGTCGTCCGCTGACCAAAACCTATGAAATCCTAAAACATTTTCATACCTAAGGACACAAATATTTCAATTCTAATTAAAAAAGACCACAAAAATTGGATTAAAATACACTAAACACATTTAAAAACATTCAAAATCATTTAAAATTATCTATTAAAAAGTCATGAAAACTAGAAGAAAAAATATATTCGAATAAATTAATGGCAATTTTGAGCTCAAATATCTGTCTGAAATCAAAGGCCTCGAAAAAATAGATTAATTGATTGGAAGAAAATAAAGTAAATAAAGTCGTGTCTCATAAGAAAATCTAATAGTTATTAATCGGTTAAACCGAGTCTGAAATCAGATAATTACAGACTTGTAATAAAATTAACGATTATTTTATTAATTACAATAACTTTGCGAAGACTTAAGACATTTTCTGTTCGCCTATTAGTCGAATAGAAGCGAATAATTGGAGCGAAAAAAATTATTATTTTGTTTATAATATTATCGATACATAAATAAAAACTATAAATCATTTGATACACAAAAAGTGAAAAATAAGAAAAGTTGTGATAAGAAATTGTCGTACGTTTTGCTCACTTATTATTATGATTATCATTGATTACAATTAGACACAAAAACCATATTCTTATTCTTCTTCTTTAGCTATCTTTCGCTTGGCTTCGAGGGTAATGATAATTATCTTTTCGGGCAATGAATTAATTGAATGGCAAATAAGTCGTTGAATTTATTTTTGGTGTAACCAACAAAACATTTTTACAAGAAATTTGTATACAATTGAAAGAACAGCCCTTAAGTAGTGGTTTCCAAAAGTTATTAATTTCATTGTCAGAGTAATGAATTCTCATATTTGGCAGACCTTTCAGAAATATTTCGCTCTAAAAATAATGATTCGTTAATCAAAAGGTATAGAAAGTCTGACTAATCATGACTTATGACATGGTATGCGTATATGACCCGCACAAGTAGTTTATAAGTGACGGTAAAGTCCCTCAAATGATTGATAATATTCATTATATTAAATAATAATTCATTTACTTAACGATCATTTCTCTGAAGAGCATTAAATTATGATTAGATTTAAAACAATTTCTTTATCTCTAAGTCTTTTAAAGTCATGACTTTTAAGAAGGTTTCGAAAAAAGTATCAAAACTCAAATAAAATCGAGTTTAAAGTCGAGGAAAATATAATATCGAATAATGAAAAACAAATTTAATTTAGAAACCTTTTAAAAACAGCTAAAAATAGTGTTGAAAAAGATCTCATTTGAGATAATCTTCTAATGGATTTAATGGATTTATTTATCTAATGATTCGATTCATTACAACCGAAGATATTCTTCAATTTGAGCAAATGATTGGACAAAAATTTGATGATTAGATTGAGTAATGAAACGCTAATTAAGTGTAAAAAATAAACTAATTTATGGCATCAAATGTTTTTGTGTTAAAAAAAACAAAAGTTTTATGCAATTAATCACTTTTAGAAATCATACCATTTAACGACTTGAGCCGATTGGCCAACATTTTGATTGGCTGCAATGTGATCTATGAAGCCCAGATTAACTGCAGGCAATTTCGACCAAATACTGGACGAGAGGGTTGACCGCAGCGGTGACGCTGTCCACCCGGGAAGGAACAGATGTCTCGGGTAATAATTGCGATCAATAAGAGTATGAGTTGTGTCCCCGAAGGCCAACACATTTGCAAACTTTACACTTCCGTTTTTGTCTGATTCGTGCCATTCAGTGACCTCTTGACCACTGGTCTGTCGGATATGTCTGATGAATGTCTCAATTGAACTAACATTAAGTGCTTTGAATGTAGAAAATCATTAATTACTTTAAAACAACAGTTAAGACAATCAGTTATGACATAAGATAATAATTAACAAAACTTAATGACAATTATTATTAAAAAAGTGTTAAGAAATTTGTTTTATTTTTCAACCGTTTAATTGAGTTTTGTGTGAAAACTGGCGTAAAATGTAATTTATATACAAATTTATTGCATAACGAATCAAATTAAGCCATAATTTAAGACAATTTAGTCAAATGACAATTAAAGCCTAAGATTAGAGACAATTCGTAAATAACATCAGAAGAACAGTTTTTATACTAAGGGTGCGGTCAGAGGTCATGAGAAGAAATTAAATTAACATAAATGTTATGTTGTATTCTAAACTCTCTTTTCATTAAATTAGTCTCAATTTGCAAATAAATGAATGTCTTTGAAGTGACGCAACCAATCAATTATAATGCAAAGTGTCACTCATCTCAACAATATATATATACTTAATTTGTAGCAATAATCAAGATCAAGGTTAATTTTATTATATTGACTAAAATTTGCAAAAGTACTACAAAATGTGTGCATCAAAGCTATGAATTGAGAGCAATAATCCCCAAAAATCTCATCTATAAATTGCAAGAACCGAGTTTTGAACAGAACTTATTCATAGCGGTATTGTTTAACACATTTATATCTTAAAGTTCATCATTACCGACATCTTTGACACCATCTCCGTGTGCGATGATATGGGAGTTAATCACTTGGTTATCTCGACAGTGGGTTAGCGGCGAAACAAACACTAAAACAATGTTATTATTGATTACCGCATGAGATGTCTGTAGACGAGATCCGTTCTCCAGACCACGATATCTGAATGGTCTGAAGCCGTACTGAAGACAATAATTAATTGCCATTTGTCTGGCATTTGACACATAGAATGTTATGTGACTTATGGACAGACATTTACCTAACATTTTCTTTGTCCACTGTTTGACCAAAGAATCAGTTCAAACAGAATAGCATCCAATTCAAACTAAGTAGGAACTCCATTATAATTAACTAGAATATCATGTGCTACACCTGCACATGTATATGAAATTGGAGGCAGCAACAAAACTGATTTGAATATCTATTAAAATACTTTTGAATACTAAACAATAATAATTATTATTTTGTTTGTGTGGACTTAAATATGTGTTTGTGAGGCCTCACAACACGTGCTTTGAGTGTATGTCTGCCCTCTTTCATCGATACTCAGTGTCGTATAGTCTCTCCAATTATAGACTTAATGTCTATCTTCGAGTAAACATTTATTTTGCAAATCATATACATATGTAATATATTCGCCAATAAATTGTGAGATCAATAAATCGATGATTGCTTTCAAAGTCAAAACAAATATTCGCATATTATTTGCAAAATAATTTATCCTGTCAAAAATACACATTTTGAAACTCATTTTGTGTCGTAAAATATCCTTGATTCAGCAAAATTGTTGTAATTGTGTTGGTTTTCCTCTCAAGCAAAAACCATATCAGAGCGTGATCTTGCAAAATATCCTTTAGAATCAATTTGGAGCACTATTTTCCTATAAAATAATTGTGCAAAAAGTGGTTAAATTTGAGTCATCGATGTCTTTGAATAAAATATATTTATTGTTTAGTTTTGTCAGTACTTTATTTAATCCCTTCTAATAGTTTTTGTCTGAGTTTAATAAACCCAAGAGAGAGGACAGACTGTTCTCACTGTTCCTTCAAATGGTTCAGAACCTGTGCATTAGTGTTGAGTAGCGCAGCACTCAGTCAATTGACGGCATGTGTCGATTCAATTCAAGGACAGCCACTTATGCGAAGCGAAAACCAAAGTGAAAGTTGCGAATCAGTGAGAGGATAGAGAGGACCGGTCACTGCCAGTGCGGTGGAAGAGCTCTTTTTCAAACAGTCATTACTGCGGCAGCCGTTGATCACATTCACCACCGATTACTAACTGTTTGGTACCGCCTCTGCAATGACTCATACCTTTCGATGATCTAAACAAAAATATTTCCCACTTTTTTAAAAACAATTTTATTTACATTTTATGACAGACTTATTGGCGATAAATAATACTTAAAATGTATTAATCGAAGAGAAGGACATTTTGGAATATTTTCCACCTTTTGCTCAATAAACAAGTTATTCAGTCAGAACTCAATTAAATCAAATGAAATACAGTTGTATTCCATTTATTAGTAAATAAGTTATTTATATCATTGATATCATAATTAAAGGAAATCTCAATTAATTTGTAAAACTATTTACTCAATCAACACAAATGACTCATCTCTCAGACAAAATTCATTAAAATTGATAGGATTTTGAAGAGTAAAAAAACTAATTTCAAAGTAATTCTAATGAAATGTGCTGTTTTAAAGTATGCATTTCCTCTTTTGAAACAATTTTGCATGCTAACAAGCATCTAACAAACAAAAATGCCGTTCATTTAATTGAGAGCTTAATTTCCTTTTGCTTTACATATAAAGCCAAAAAATGCGAGGATTTGTCTGAAAACAAAAATTCAAAACTCATTTTCTATTTGGTTATAAAATCCATATATAAAACTGAGAACACTATAAACGAGTTCAGTTAGTTTTACAAAACAGGACGACATATAAAAACATTTTGTATTAAAACAATTTATTTAACATCGAATATACGAATATTTTTATTGTCTATAATTTCAGATAAAATAGTTTTCATTCTTCTGATAATCTATTGTCAGAACTCTCCTTCAAATCTGAGTAATAATTAGTCCAAAATCTAAGAACCAAATGTCAAACATTGAGGAAACTTATGGTAGAAATTAAATTCTTTTGGTGTAAACGATAAAAACCCATTCGTTTGGCCAATGATTAGACAAAACAAACAGAAAATAATTTATTTGAAGTGCTTTTTGTCTTTACTGAATGACTGTAAAAACTGATTACAAACACAGTTAGGTCTAAATTTCAACGAATTGCAATACTTTTGCAATGATCCTGATAACAACAAATTCATTGATTATTGCTGCCGGAATCAGATACCAATTGTAATGCAAATCAGTGCCATCATGTGATTTATAGGAATTCCTCCTTACGTTGATTTAATTGATAATTAATATTTTTAATGAAAAATGAGCTAAAATTAAAATTCAAGTTCATTAACATTAACTTTGCAAATATCAGGGGATTTATGATTTAAAAAAGAGGCAGATTTTTAAGACATGACTTTACTAAGAATTTGTTATAAAACTCATTAAACTGTTAATACACTTAAGACATGAAATTAAATATTTATGAAATTTTCTGAATAAAAGTTATGAAAATTGAGTTAAAACTAATCAGTAGTTTTAGTATTGATTCTAATCTAAGTCACAAAATTCTGGAAAATAGTGGAGCGCCGGCACTGAAATGGTTGCAAAGCCTGAGGAATGTTCGTTGCATTGGAATTCCATAATTCATGACCGGATTATTTGTGTAACTTTTCTGATAAGAAAAAGAGTTTCTAAGAGATTGTGAGCGCATATCAAATATTATATTCATTACTAATCATTAGCTTTAACTCTATTTACAGAAAACCAGATATCAATTAATTCAGAATCAAATAAAAACTTGTGAATGGGAACGGCTTAAAAGAAGGCAACCATAACCAATCCCAGTGCTCTATTTCCATTTAAGCGCAAATTCTGAACCATTACTCCACAGGTTTAATAAAACATCAATTCTAGAAAGTGTTGTCACTCGCGATAAAAACCTATTCATTTGACTAATGATTAGACAAACAGTAAGTCATTATTTGTTATTTGAAGTCCTTTTTGTCTTCACATCGAATGCAAAAAATGATAATAAAAGTGAAGTATAGATTTGAAGCGATTCCCATAATTTATTAATAAAGAATTGGTTAACTATCAAACTTTGGATTACATATCAAACGTAACACAAAATGTTATCAAGTGTTCCTTCTCTGATCACCTTGATTCAATTGATAATATGAATTTGTCATTGAAAAATTCAAATAACGAACAAACTATTAAGGTTATGGTGCATTTGAAAATCATTTCGAATGCTATTTATCTGCAAATAATTAATGTATTGTTTAAAATATTTTAATTATCATAACTGAAGGCAAATTTCCGGACTGTGCAACATCTGCTCGGGTAGAAACTAATAACAATTATAATCAGGGTTTCTAATGATTTCGAATAAGAGAATATGTGTCAAACATGTTTCAGAATTTTTTGCATTACCTTTCAAAACAACTAAAATAACTTCTCATTAGTTTAATAAACATTTTTAGAAAAATGAAAAACAAATAATTGAATCAAAGCTCCAAATAATGCGATAAACGGGTTGTGAAATAATCTGTAATTTTATAGCAAAACTTTTTTTACTCGTTTGAAAAAAGAGAACTTTTATCTCGTTTTAGAAAAGAAAATTACAATTCAGTTCTAATAATTATAGTCTCGAATTTAATCAAGATAAGTTTCAATTTACATAAATTGATTGTTATTTTTATTCATAATTTTAATTATAATCAGAAAATTCGAGTTCACAGCACATTCGGCTTCTCTGTGATTGTGCTTGTGATAGGTGTGGGGCCGACCTATTCTATAACCCGATCCCTGAATAATATCAAAGATATCAAACCTATGGCCGATTAGTTTTCTCGTTCACAACGGATAACATATTCTTTGACTAAACATTAATAACATTTAATATTATCTGATATTAAAATATCAAATGATATGAAAAGAAGTAAAGCATTGAACAGAACTTTGAGCACAACTTTTCAATAAATAAATAATTTTGTTCTTCTTCTAAATTGAGTCACACTTTAATTGAAGGCTAAATTTTATACCAAATTCTTTTTTCAATTGATTAACAAATTGAGTAAAGCATTCACTTAACTGCCTATAAATGAATCATTGAATAAATCAGTGAACTGTTCGCTAACACCAGTGCACGACTGCCCTCCTGTTCTCGTACTATTGCCCCAAGCTATCAACTGTCAACTCCGTACAGGTTTCAAGGTGCCAAACATACAGTTCAAACTAATGTACAAGTAGACATCAAATTATTACCAATGTTCTCTTTCGTTCAATATAACAGTCATTGTTGAACATTGTTATCAATCAACTTTTAGATTACTTCATAAGACCAAAAGTAAAGGAAATGATCCAGAAACAATATCACATTCTATTAGGCGTTTAAATTGGACACTTCAATATTATCTCAAAGAAGGGCTCTTAGAAGAAGCACTTCTGTCATAAAGTTTTTGTTTGGAAATTACCCACCTCCATTCCAAAGGCTTGGGTATGATTCAGTTCTAACGTAAGGGGAAGTTCTAATGACTACCGCTTAGTGTTGTAGTAAATGGTCACAAACCACATGACATTGATTATAACATATGAATGGATGGTTTGAATTTGAGCCCCTGTGCCTTCCCTGGATTGCCTGTTTTGAATGCAATCACGTGATCACTTCTATTATTGCCTTATATGGCAATCGTTTTGAATGTGGACGTCATTCACAGAACCGGTCATTTGAACCAATCAGAGTTAAGGCGTCACTAAAAGAGTACGTTCACTGCAAACACCACTACTGAATCCCAATTTGAAAGAGAGTTAGACTTTAGCTCAGGTTTTGTACTAAACTCCTGTTATTTGTTGCTGTAATTTATGGTCAAATTTGTTAGACTTGTTTTGTGTCAAATATTTAATGAAATGTCAGTTGAGTTTCATTTCATTGTGTTGTCGATCGTCTCATAAGAGAAGTCATTCACACATTCGTTACTCTTTGCTGTCATTTAATCGATTCTACATTTAAATCATTTTTGTGTCAATTATTGACATTTGTCTCGAAGTAGTGTTCAATAAATTAAACCAAAAGTAAAAATATGTGCGACGACGACGTGGCCGCTCTTGTCATTGATAATGGCTCCGGTATGTGCAAAGCTGGCTTCGCGGGAGACGACGCCCCTCGAGCCGTCTTCCCATCGATTGTCGGCCGACCCCGACATCAGGTCAGTTATCATTTCATTTAATGTTTGATTATTTCGATCCAATTCTCGGATCTTTTTATTAAATGAGATGAGTTTTCACTGATTTACTCGATTATAGGGAGTTATGGTAGGAATGGGTCAAAAAGACTCGTATGTCGGCGATGAGGCCCAATCCAAAAGAGGTATTCTCACTCTTAAGTACCCAATTGAGCATGGTATTGTCACCAATTGGGATGACATGGAGAAGATCTGGCACCACACCTTCTACAATGAACTTCGAGTCGCTCCTGAGGAACACCCTGTAAGTGTCAGCACAGGACTTGCCAAGACCTTATCAATGGATATCATACAGTGACTAATCAAACGGTATTCCTCTCATTCCATAGGTCTTACTGACTGAGGCGCCACTCAATCCAAAAGCCAACAGAGAAAAGATGACTCAGGTATGTGTTCTCACCGCTTATTTGCACCCTTTCCTCTCTATATATCTTTCAAATGAATTGTCAGTTTTTGAGATGATTTTTGCAAAAATAGTGTCAGTAAAGGTATAAAAGGAGATATTGTTAGGAATTGATGAGTCGTTTCGACAAATATTTCGGTTTATGTGAAAAGTATTTAATTAGCGTTTAATCAGTTTTTCAAATGTGAGACAAACCCTAAACCCTTGCAAATGGTTTTGATGTGAACTCATTTCTATGCGGCGTTTGCTCTTAAAAATTAGTTCTCGAGACTACTCTTTGATCTGTTTTTCTGGTTATTAGTATTGGAATCGCTTTTTTGACCTAAATTTTAACCACTGAAGAGATCGTCAATTGTTTGCAATCAGTTATTTGAATCACTAATGAAGTGCTTCTTTAAAATTAGTATTCAATGAAAATAATCATTTGTTTAATCAAATATTTTGATGGCTTTTATAGATTATGTTCGAAACCTTCAATACCCCCGCTATGTATGTCGCTATTCAGGCGGTCCTATCGCTGTATGCCAGCGGTCGTACCACTGGTATTGTGCTCGACAGCGGCGATGGTGTTTCACATACCGTTCCCATCTATGAGGGCTATGCTCTGCCGCACGCAATCCTTCGTCTGGATTTGGCCGGACGTGATTTGACCGACTATTTGATGAAAATTCTAACCGAAAGGGGATATTCTTTTACCACAACTGCCGAAAGAGAAATCGTGAGAGACATCAAAGAGAAGTTGTGTTACGTCGCCCTCGACTTCGAGCAGGAGATGGCAACGGCCGCCTCCTCTTCATCTCTCGAGAAATCCTATGAATTACCCGACGGACAGGTGATCACAATCGGTAATGAGCGATTCCGTTGTCCGGAAGCTCTATTCCAGCCATCATTCCTTGGAATGGAGTCGTGCGGTATTCATGAGACGACATACAACTCAATCATGAAGTGCGACGTTGACATCCGTAAGGACTTGTACGCAAACACTGTGCTGTCTGGCGGTACCACAATGTACCCAGGTATTGCTGACAGAATGCAGAAGGAAATCACAGCATTGGCGCCATCAACCATGAAGATTAAGATCATCGCACCCCCAGAAAGGAAATACTCGGTTTGGATCGGAGGTTCAATCCTCGCCTCTCTCTCGACATTCCAACAGATGTGGATTTCCAAACAGGAATACGATGAGTCCGGACCCTCTATTGTTCACCGAAAGTGTTTCTAAACGAAAGGCTTGTCTGACGTCAAAGGATTCCAAATTCATTTAATTTTTTTAACAAAATTTATTTAAAATCAATTCTGTTTTGAAAATTCTAAACATATTCTCAGAATAAGAGCGGAAATAATTCAATAATTTTTACCCATTTTTTGGTTCAATTTATTCAAAATTGTAATCATTTTATGAATAAAACAAATTTAGAAAAATTAAAGAAAACATTGACTTCTTTAAAGTCCATATCTTTCGCACAGCATATGTGGCGGTGCCATCAGTTCGGGTTGACTCACATCTGAGGCCAAAATAAAACAAATCAATTGTCATTAAAATGGTGTCAATAATACCGTTGAGGAAGTCTTCGGGACCAATGAGTTCATCCTTTCCTGTGAGGACATCGAGCATTAGGTTAGAGCTGTTCAGAACTGGGAGTCTCTGCACTCGTTGGGCAGCCCTTCGCTCGTGAATGAGACGAAGCGGTGCCTGAATTCCTTGAATTGACTTCAATAACATGAAGTTCTGATTATCTGAACGCTGGCTGTAAGTAGTGTCCAATGATTCCAATGGATGTCTGCCAACCATTTGTTGTCGAACCGAATGAAAGCTAAACAAAGAAGAGATCATTAAATTTCAAATCAATTCAATGTCTGTCCAAAGAATACCCGTTTAATAACACATTGTTTTCGGCATTCGGTGTCTTTTTGTCCAAATTTTGTAAATCAACGGCCAATTCATCGGAAATACGCTGAAGTTTGGTCGGCAAAGACATTATTCCTGTAGTTATGGTATGTCTTAAGTGATCGACGAAATTACAAACAATTAAATCAATGGACAGAAAAGAGGACTGAATTAAAAATTGAAATACAAATTGAGTGACAAATTCAATGACACAGCGATTCAAACAAAACATTCAATACTCTACTCACAAATAACGTTACAAAACATAAGAAATATTTTATCACTTATTTGAGTCAAAAGATGTCACATTCAGTTAAAGCAAATTCTTATTGTTAAACAATTGAAATAAGGAGGGTCATTCTTCTTGAGTTGTTTGTATTTTATACTCTTAAAGTCCAAACCATTGATAAGAAGACGTTTGCGTCACATAATGTTGGAGAAAGTAACTTTCACATAAGTTATGTCATATAAGACTTGCATTCATCAAATTCGAGTGGGTTTTTTTGCGTGACCTGTATACCTTAATTGCCATTTTCTATCTTGATCATATTATATTTACTTAATTTTCCTGAAAATAATAAAAATAAAACCAACAGACACATGCAAAAAACTCGAATAAATTGATCCTATTACTTTGCTAGTCAC
>JAQGCS010000993.1:0-16359 GCA_034702105.1 Fuscozetes fuscipes
AACCCCTCCTAGACCCCACATCCCCATTAGAGTCAAAAAGCTTGGCCATCCCTGAATTGAACACTAGAATAGAAAAATGAATCTTTCAAGTAAAAGCTTTTTCTTTGTTTTCCGAGTGGTCTTTATCCAGGTTGGACATGGCCATTGGGAAATAAAAATCACATGATTGAATTCAAAATTTTATTCTGAAACCAGTCATACAAATTAAAATGATCTTGTGAATTTTCCGTTGGAGGTACTTGCTATTGAGAGAAAACAATGGAATATTTTCTTGAATTTCTTGTATTGAAATTATACGACAGTTAAGTATAGAATAATTATATTGAGAGTCAATATATTTGAGTCCATTTTTACAATTGTTGTAATATTTTCTCTTTATATTCAATATATGAGTGATTACTGTTCAGGTTTTCACATATTCTCTGCGATTATTATACTTTTCTTATATAATATAATATTAAAACTGAATGTGTTATTAAGTTTATTATGTAATCATTACTTCTATAGATTTTGTCGGGAATTCCTTCTTTTAAATATCGTTTGGAAATAAAATGAAGTGTTTTTTTTATCGAAACGCTTCTCTCACTCGAGAAACTTGTTTTCGAAACTAATAGTCAGTTGTGGTTATATTCTTAAATATTTTCTCCTCGTCTCTTCTTATATGTCGAGTACATTCTCTGGTCATATACTCGAGTGAGTCATTGAGTAATAATTTAAGTACCTAGGGCCAGCAAATATTCTCCAATAGATTTTTTATTTGTTAATTGAGGAAATAATTGTCCGATGGCTTCAAATAAATTTTTATTTTCTCTGAAGAGACAACTGATGCAAAAGTAAATCGAAAAATGCTTTTCATAAGTAATTTCCGAAATTCAGTCTATAAATTGAAGGCAAGAAAGCGAAACATAAAGAAAGAGAGAGGATATACATCCAGTTCTATCATTGAATATATTGTTTGAACTGAATATTGAGTTTATTATTCAAACAAATGGGAATATCATATCATTTGTCGTTTGAGTACATAATTCTCAAAAGAGTCGTGTATTTGAATTTGAAAAACAAGTTTCACATCAACTGTTAAAACCTCTAAAATATATATTGAATTCCTTTTTATTGTAATATTTTCAGCAAATAAACAGAATTATTAGTAAATGAAAACTACAAATCATTTATGCAGAGAATGCAAAGGAAAATATGTGAATCATTTGCCAACGAATTACTGCCAACACTACTGTCTTATGAGTAAAATACTAATTATTAGGGATCGGAACGCCGGGGCGTCTGTTTCCTATACCACTTATGTTATGCATTATTCGCTACAATAATTGTTTTTAGCGCTCATTTTTTGTTTAATAACTTGTAATACACTTAATAACGAAGTGTAGCACAAAGTGTACTAGATTATTGCCAGTGATATTGAATTGCACAGTGAACTACACAGGGGAAGTTTATTGTCATCACTTTCTGATGGCTGTGATGTAGAACAGTATGCGCAGCTGCCTCTACCCTGATTGTATCGGTTTCCTCATCGTTTGTAAGCATTTGACCACAAATGCAACCTTTGTTTCCGAGAGACAGACTCCCGAAACACACAATCCCTGCATTAGACCCAAACACGCAATCGATTGCATAGAAATGTCATAAAATCCGATCAAATAAATGACTTTAAAATGAATTTTAAAATTTTTTTATTAACATTCAGTGGAAAAATACAGATCGACTTCAGTACAAAAAACCATTGAATTTAGGAAAGGAATACAAAGACTTTATATAAGAGTTGTTATCATATAATACACTAATTTATTGGGATTTCACGTAAATTACATTCAAACAAATTAATGTTAATTTGATTTGAAAAACCTTTTGAATAAACATTCGATAATAATAATAGTTTAGTACAAAGAAAGAGAAGTAAATATTCAAACCATTAACGATATCATTAATACAGAGAAATGCTATTATAATAGAAACGATAAAACATTTCTTCCAAAGAAACTCTTTAGTGATGAGAATGTGATTATTAGAGAATAAAATGTTTAATAATTTTATGATTTTTGGGCTCTTGTTATGAAGTCTATTAAAGAGCCAACAAAATCATATGAGAAAAAAGAATAAAATCGAAACTTATATTAAATTATTAAAAAAGACTTCGAATGAACTTATATTAAAAGAAGATTAATATCCAATATTATTATTAAAAGTAAAATAATAATATTGTGTTCGAAATAACATAAGAGAAGTACTGAATTTTCCAGTGCCTCACATGAGTGCAACTGAAAAGGTTTGCCAAATAATAACAATAATTATTGAAAAAAAACATTCAATTGTTTTGACTCAAGTTTTATCTACGAATTGGTTAAAAATTGTGATGTTCACAGAACATACAGTGGATATATCATAGATATATGGTACCGATTTCATCAAAATGGCTGCTAAAGTGGAAAAGCACTGTAACCAAGTAAGGGACGGGCATCACTTGCCTATCCATTGCCCGCAGCGTTTCTCAACACAATTACCGACCACTTGATAAATTATCATGAATTGAGACAAAAATGAACTCAAACTACGAGTTCGGATTGTCTTTCAATGTAAGGAATGTGTGCAAAATAGACGAGAGATTAGCGCTCAGCCATACTGTCAAACACTAATTTTAAGCTTATATTAAGCTCTATATCTAATGAACAGATGAATGAAATGACAAACAGAGGGGACGGGAATAATACCTTCCACGTCATTGTTCGGGTCATTTCTGAAGAACATGATGATTACTAACAAAATATATAAAATTACTTTTGATTTGATTGCTCTTCAGAAATACCTTCGAATTCGTCACTAACTCTAAGGCCAGGCCTGTGGTCAGTCGCAAATTCGGAACGGAAAGCGCTGTTTGTGATATATATTATAATTTTGAAAATGAATTTACAGACAGTACGGGTGACAGAACTGGTAGACCAGACGCTGTGATCTCTCAGTCTTTTTCATGATTCCCTTTTTATAGTATTGTCGAATAGAACGACTCAGTTTGTCGTAGTTCATTGCTGGCCTGTTTTTACGTCTGCCCCAAAGGCGAGCCACGCGAACCGAGTCCTCGATTTTGAAGACTCCTTTAGGTCTGTCCATCCATCGAATGCAACTGCCATAGAGCTGTGGCTGAGAAAGCAGTTCCTTAAGGAATTGCCATAAATGTATGTGTGAACCCGAACCACTTCTGCCAGTGGTTGAGGTGGCCGTATTTGACTGTTCCAGTGCTGGGCTGGTGGTAGTGGTGGGCACATCACACCCATCATCGCTAATGTCATCTATAAAATTATGAATAATTACGATAACTATGAGTCCATTAATTAGTGTTTTTTGTAATTAATGTTTTGATTTGATATAATTCAAGGAATGAAATGCGGTTTTAATGCCTTTGAAATGGAGTCTAAAGTTTAATGTATTTTATTGGATGACAGGATTGACTGCAATACTAAATAACTATAAAATTAAACTGAAATCTGCTTCAAGAGAGTAGTGATTATCAAAAATGTTTTTTTTATCATTAACTCTATAACTCGATTGAAGAGTTGTGTCAATAATAGTCGTTATAAACCTCTTTACATAGAATCAGATAATCGTTGGCTTCGAAGAAATGAATGCATTATTTTGTGAACAAATCATTAGATTTTGAATACAAAAACTCTTTTCAGAGTTTGAAAAGTTGGGGAAAAGGGGTCAAAACAGAAACTGGGAGAACAAAAAACATGAAAAACAAAAAAACAGACACAACTCTGCTCTGAAAATATGTGGAGTTATGTGGAGTCCGACAAAAATAAAGTTAAGTTAAGGCATAAAAAGCATTTTTGAAGACATAGCCCACAGCTATTCGGCAAAGACTGGATGAGTGCTACTGTTGCTAATGTGCAGTTTCCAGTGAGCGCATACTGTAGAAGCCTGTACTACCAGCACAGCATAGCATAGGCAGTGCTGGCAATGGGTGAGGCATTTAATGGCAATGGCTTAACATAGAACAGCATAACAGGTAAAGCGATTGCGAGCACTAAAGCATAACATTTGAAAACCTGTTGCGATATTAGATTAGAGACATAGAGACCAGTGATGGCAGTCATACATACCATCGCTTTGCGTTCCTTCACTGCCATAATCAGAGGTAACAATAGGGCCGCTCTCTATGCAGTCTAGGCTTTGGAGGCCTGGCTTTGGGGATCCAGTAGTTGTGTGACCGGTTATGATCGACGCTGGAGAGGAACACATCGGTGGCGATACCGGTGACAGACATACTGTGTACAGGTCTGAGGCCATACTCTCCTGGCCAGGAGAGGGCACAGCACTGCTATAAGATGGTGGTGACGTCGAGTAGGGCGGTGACCAACTGCTCGCACTGTTGGCTGACGACCAACCGTTCAGAATTGAACTGAACTCAAGAATGCTTTCCTCGGGGCTAAAGTCGACGGCTAAACATAAAGCAGAGCATTATATAAGCGAAACAGCAAAAGCACCCGACAATAGCCAATACAAACACAACCCAAAGCATACTATCATTTGGTTAGGAGTTAGGGACACTTCTTGGAATCATCTAATCCATAGCATAAAGAAGGGATGACAGTCAAACATACCTGTCTTCCAGATTTCGAGCTGAGCGAAGAGGGTTTCTCCGCAATTGGGAGCCCTCTGCTTGAAGTCGGACTCAGTGAGGTTGCAAAGTGTCATTCCGTCCATTTGGAAGAACTCCAATATAAAGGGCGGAAGAGTGAACTGTCTTTGAGTCCATAACAACCAATTTCTGACATCTGAAACGCTCCAATTGAATGGATCTACAGTTCAATCATTTCATTCATTAATAAACTATTGTTTTCGTTGTAATATATATTCTAATTATTGTTATATTAAAAGCATATCTTTTTGTGACAATCATCTCAACAGAAGAATAGGCTCTAAAAGTTTGAGACAATTGTATGAATCAATTGACAATAGAATAGATGAAGACTTTTATAATTGACTTTTCTTTTGAATAAAAAAAGAACAAAAAGTGTGGCAAATAAGAGCACTAATAGTAGTAATACTCGAAAGTAAGGCTCAAATAATGTTATGTTTGGCTAAGGTTTTGAATGCCATCGAAGTAATGACCCATAAGTTTGCTAAAAGACATTGAGATTGGGGTCGATTCCCGTCAGTGCCCGCAAATAAATAAGAGATGCAATGAATCCAATCAACAAAACACTGTTTGACCCAAATTCAGGTGATTTTCTCAGTTTAGTCGCTATTTTGCAGAAAACAAGTGTTTGTTTATCTCAGAAATTTGTTTAAAAATCTTATTTTTAAACAGATTTTTGTGACAAATATGTGAGAAAATTGATCCCTCTTTGGGAAGGCCTCCGGACACACATTCTATAACTTACATTACATAACTAGTCTATGAGATCACACAAATATGTTGTTACACTTAAGAGGTGGAGGCATTTCGGGAGCACTGCATCAACAGGTATTACATTAACACTAATAGGGTTTAGAGACTGCAATGCATTACGTTATCGACAATCAAATGGTAGTCATTACAGCTCTCGAAGGATACAAATTGTCATTAATTTGATGGACACTTACCGGCAGATATGTTGAGGGCATCGCAGGCAAAGCCAATTTCTTTGGCGCACTCTTTCATCGCCATATTCTGGACCTGAGTCAAGGAGAAGACATCCATTGCTGTTATCATAACCACTGGTATTGATATTGAATTGGAATAACTTAAACAAAACACTATTTTATGTGTGAATACAAATATAAGTGGCGATGGCTTTGATGGCAAACACTGACTCTGAGCTCCGACTGAAGGCTAAAGCACTACAACTACTGCCTTTCAATGCTCTCAACGGAACGCCTCATCACATATCGCTTCAATCAACTCTCGACATGTGCTCTCTTAGCACCGCCTCTTAGCTGAGCGCCGCCCTCGACAGCACTTTGCAATACAGTGTTTGTGTTGTCTCAATGACGTCAACCAGAGATTTATTTGGGAACCAATAAAATACGTCAATTCATTAATTTGGTCTCTAATTGAGTCACAAGTGTTTAACAAAATATCTTTATTCGCGACAATCAATTAATCGCGACTTTTATTCCAAGATTTTCATATCAAACAAATGGCAATAATTCACATATAAATCATTTCTCTATGAAATTCAGATAACATTAAAAAAGATAATATTTATGTTCGAACCCAAAGTCTACGTGACTTTATGTGCTTTAAATGTCAATACAATTGTATAATACAGTTATGCAAACATTTAATTAAATTACATTAAATTATATACAAATTATTTGCTAATAAAATATATTTTTGCGAAAACAATATACTTTTCAAACGTATGTCTAAAAAGATATCAATATCTGAATGAATATCAATAATAAATCAATGTTTGGTTTTTAATTGCATTTGATTTCATAACTTTTTTATAGCCGACCGAAACATCTCTCAGACAACACCTTAGATGAGATCAACTGATTGACAATTAGATCAATTTGAGCGCAACTCAGATAATTAATGTAAATATGGTTTTATTTGCAACAAGGACTTGCATTTGGTCCCAATATTTTGAACTAAATTTCACTTATATTTCATCATTTTATTAGATTTGAAGAATTGCTCAAGTTGAAAAGTGAAGACCAAAGCAATGCCCGAAAACAATTCAAACAATTGTTTGATTCGCTCACAAAACTCTATGAATGAGTTTTTTGTCATTTTTGTGAATAGAAGCACAAAGAATGTGGACTTGTTTTGGATTAATTACAATGGAGTCGAATATAAATATATCACAATTAGACCGAAACAGTACTTCAGATGTAAGACATTTCTGACTCATCCCTGGATTTTCAGAGACTCACAAACAAAACGAAGACTTTGTTTCGATACAAAATCCAATGTTTTCTATGAAGAGCTTAAGAATAATCTGATATATGTGGCCACAGAAGTGCCACAGAACAGGGTTCAAGTGGTCAACATCTTTGACCACTTCCCCAATTTAAAGGAGTTTTGCTTCGAATTTATGTTCAAAAGTATGGATCAAAACCAAGATTTGGATTCTTTGGATATTCCGAAGTCTATTATCAAAGATTATAGAAATTATATAAATGTATTTTATAAACAATTTTCGTAATTATTTTTTTTTGTTGTATAAAAAGCTTTTATTTAAGATTTTTCTATCATTTTATAAGTCATTAAATTCATTGAATAAAAATATATTCAAATTTTTGAAACATATTCGTAGGGAATAACTCCTATGGGAATAGATGTCGCCGATATGTGGCAATTTGAGCCAACCCTGGCCATCTCACTGATTCTTTTGCTTAGCTCCTCCTATCTGTTCGCCGATTTGTGGTCCGCAGACTATCAGTCGTTGAGAGGAAAGAATGCTTTGTTTGGAGAAAATGATGATTGAAAAGAGCACAACCACTAAAATGAGCATTAAGTGCAAAATCCTGTCAATCAAAAAGATTTTGAATATTTTATAAATTTTGCTGATTCTTACCAATCGCTGGAATGAATGACTGGACTATTGGTCTCTGATATCTGATCCATAATAAAACCAATCAATAGGACCTTATTTCAATTGAATCACAAATGTGTCAATCAAACTTCAAATTCAAGGCTTAATTAATGCGCTTTCCTTAGAGTTAAAAAGTTTGGGAAACTTTTGAGGCATTAGCGCACAATCGTAGCCTTATTTCATTTGCAGAGTTAATATTCGGTTCTCATAAATGTATAGAAAATGATAAAAATATTTCAGTTAAATGGCTATTAATTTCAAATTAATCCAAATGCTCTAAAAATTTGATTAATTAATTACTTAAATAAACTAATTAGCTAATTAAGTTTGAAACTTAATAATTGGATTAATAGATGGCAATAGTGTAGTGAACTCCAAACCTGTTTTTGAATAAATATATGCTGTCATCATTTCAAGAGGTTTTGCTATTTACAGATATGATAACATCATTCATCGTACGAATGACTACATTTTTAAGGGGTTTCAAAGTGAGAGCAGTTTGTAATGTATTTTGTGTACATTTGTTGACGTCATATAAGAGTCAATGTTTGGCGCTTAGATTTCGGCGTCAAAACAATTATCGTTCAAAAGACGACTCGTTTTGTATTTCTTTGGTTTCAAATAATTTGAATTTCTATTCAATTGAATCGAAAGGATGGCTATTATCGACACTTATGAGAGTTCTCCCAAAATCCGAATCACTGGAGCATTAATGCAAAACTTTGTCCAAAAACCGGCGACACTTATGGGGGAAATCATGAAAGTATTGCTCATTAACTCTATTTGTTTGCAATTTAATTGTAAAAGAATTGATTTATAGGTCGAAAATGACGGCAAAAGAGCGACCTTTAAGACCACAGACGACGCCTTCATTCAGATAGTGTTTACACAACCGGTCAGTTATTTAAATGAATGTTCAAATAAATTGTTTCGCTTTCGACTGTCGTACAGCTGTCACAACCTCTTCAGCCGAATATTCTGACAGAATTGTATGGTATTGTTCTCAATCGAAATCAATTCCAAGTCTATCGCGTAAAGCAGTTCACTGAAGAGTTGAAGGAAGAGCCCAACAAATTCGGTAATTATGTCGATATTCCTTTTTAGTTAACCACCGATTGAATCGATAGACAAAAGCACTTACAATGAATTTGTGGCCGAATTCGTGAAGAACTGCGACCAACACATCAATTGTATGGCCGAAGACAGTGAAGACGAGACAATCATTGTTCCGATCGACAACTTCTCGCTTCCGGGCGACACCGAAGCCAATAATCACGACATGAGTTTCCAAAACTAATTCAATTCTATAATTGATTTCTTTTAATTGTAATTAAAGTCATTTTCATTAAAATCTATTCAAATAAATAAAGTTTTCACTCAAACCAAACATTTTAAAAAATATTCTCAAATTGAAAGACCATACATAGGTTCGGGTAAATTAATGTTCCAATTAAACATTAATCAAAGAGAGATTTAATGTAATTTAATGATTTAATGCACCTTTTCTTCGCAATAGGCTGTGCATAAAACTATATCGTTTTGTAAATTCCATAATTCTCACACAAATTACAACTCAACCTCAAACTTAACTCATGTCAAACCATCAAAACATTAATATTTTTGCCCCTTTTATGTGTTAAAACACTTGTGAAAGTCATAAGAAGTTGTAATTTGTGTGAGAATTATGGAATTTACAAAACGATATAGTGTTAAGATGTGCCGCCTATTGATCCACATTCAAAGTAAACTAAAATATGCAAAACTTATGCAAAACCACAATCATATTAATTGACTTAAATATTAACGAATTATAAACCCCTTTAAATCAAAGACTTTATATAAACTGTAAAGATCTGTAAGGAATTATGTGTGCCTAGAGCCTAGGTAAACTACTAATTTAAGTTTACCTGCAGTGTATAAATTGGTAAGACAATATTTCTTTCAGCACATTTAATTGGCTTAAATGACCTCATAGTTCGTGACTTTCACTTTTCATAAGTATCGCTGATAACAACAATAAGGAAAATAAGGTTTAAATCGTGGGCTCAGCACTCACTCAAGAGTGAGCCCAACAGCAGCCACAGTCGTGTCCATAAATATTTAGTAACCTTTTTTCTGACGACTCATTATATTCTAGTCTCAAAAGCAAATCACAGGAAATGGTGTTTTGTTTTTTGATTTGATTCGTTATAATTGAAATAAAGTTTGAAAGACATCTAATCCGAGAAGTATTTCGGATAAAACCGAAGACAACACATAAGTTGTGAAACAATGAAAGAAAAGTTCAAAGAATTGACAAAAGTTTGTTTCGGTTGAACTTCAGTCTAAAGAAAAATTTCATGGACTGTAAGCTCCACATAAGTCTGGGCAATGTTTGGGGACAGGGAGTGCATTGACTGACATCACAAACATATTATTACATAAACAGTAAATAAGAGTCGACTGTAATTTCATATGTGAAGAGTCATTGAGTCTGTGCTTAAGTTTGTTTTTGAAACACTTCTTCACTCAATCAGTCGATGTGTGCCTTAAATACAAATCAAAATAAATACAATTTATATGAATTGTGTCCACAAATAAACAAAATTTATTTTATTTGAGTCTAAAATATGTTAATAAAAATCAATATATTTGTAAATAATTTGAAATGATTTAATCCTTTGGCCTTATTTAGCAATTTATCATTTTTTAATTCAAATTTTATTTGAAAACCAGTTATGAGATAATTGTTTTGATCGTCGAATGCAACCAAAGTTGTGTCAAAACAAACCAAAATACAAACGAATAGCTTCTACTAAATGACTATTTCACTGATGGCTACGGGATATACTTGTATTCGACACTTCTTGTGTTTTATTAACCTCTTGTTTTGGGTAAATATTAATCAATTATCAGTTGATATCAAAATTGACCACTGATTTATTGGTGCAGATATTAGGCAGTTGTATCCTTGGAATTGGAATATGGCTCTCCATATCTTATGACACTTACGCCCGAATCCTGCCCTCGTATCACATCCTTTCTGCAGATAATTTGGCCATAATTATCGGATGTTTAACATTCTTCGTAGCCTTCTGTGGCTGTTGTGGCGCCTGGTTTCAGAACAAATGTCTTTTAACCACTTATTTGGTGTCAATTGTGATTCTAATGCTGATGGAGATCACTGTCGGAACCCTTAGTTTTGCATTCAGGAGACAACTGAGCCGTACTTTAAAAGAAGAGCTGTTGGATGGCATTCACAATAAATATCTTTTGGATGACAGTAATGGCGTTCGTTCGACATGGGATCAAATTCAGATTAATTTCAACTGCTGTGGAGTACAAAACTACAGCGATTGGCATTCGATAAAGGCCTGGCCCGACAACCAATTCGTGCCAAACTCGTGTTGCATTCCAAACATTCCTCAAAACCAAACGAATGGCTTTGAATCGGAAAACATTGAGTCTGAAGAGTGTGGACGTAATCCAAATATCGAAATGAATCGATATCGAAGTCATGGCTGCTATCATAAGATCCGACACTTCATTATGAATAACTTGCATGTCGTGGGTCTCACCTCAATAGTTGTGGCGTTCATTCAGTTTTTCGCGATCGTCGCCGCACTTCTTGTAATCTGTACAATGGATTACAAGAAAAGGAACCGTTCGGTGTTCCACAACCATAACAGCCGACCCACATATAATCGAGTGCCCACTCTTTAAAATACATTTAAAGCTATTTATACTTAATTTCGTTAGTTTTCCAATCATTTTATCCCAATTTTAATCGATTTCTTTTGTATACGAATCTCATTAACAGCTTTTTAGTACAAAAAGAGAACAAAAATTTGATTGAATCCAACCATAAGTGCCTCAAGAAATCTATTTGTTATTTGTTTCGGTGCTTATGACCGGTGGATGGCTTATTACAAACTATTAAATTATAAACTATTTATGAATTTATATGAATTTTATCTTTTTTAATGTAAATTTCCATTTAATCCGAGTTTTATAAACAAATTTACAATTAATTAATTAATAATATTTTGTATTCAATAGTTTTGTCGATAGTTTTATTCAATAAATGATTGAAATTAATAATCAAATGAGTCATTAATCTATAAAATGAGATCTAATTTTGTTTTTTATTTGGCGTTTAAATCGATTTCAAACTAATCATTAGTCAAACAAATGATTAAAATGTTTGTGAACTTAATATAATAGAAATTGTTTTAATTAAAAACTGGTTTTAAGACAACGAGTGTTCAAATCGATTGCATTCAATAAAAGCATAACTAAATGGAAATGGTACAACCAATTCGCCTTCAGTTCAATGCAAACCTAAGTAATGAACACCTTTTTAACAAAGCTGTGTTCCACAATTATTGACCCTGATAATCACTGCTCTCTTGTAATACCAGGACATAAGTCAATCATTCTTCTATTCAGTAAATTCAAATCACTTACAGAAGTCCTGAAATTAGAGATAATATAACATCTTTTGAATAGAACTTCTATTATAGAAGTGGTGAAGAAATATGTGTTTCCAACAGGAATGGACTCAAATATTTATGTAATGAAGGAAATGCTTGACTACCGCACCTCCAACTCAGACACTCCTCTAATAATTCTAAATTATTAGTTTCCTAACACTTTCTCATCAGTAAAGGAAAGGCTCTGAGAGTCTCACGAAAACACTTTTATTATTATAATTCATGAATTTATTCATTAATTATGAATATCCTGTCCCTTAAGTGCACTGCAATCATATAATTGTTATCTTTATTGTTTTAATACCTAAACAAATATAATTGGCAACAAATAAGCTGCACATCCAAGTATCTAGATGCAATAAAAAATTGTACAATTTAATAGAATGACCGAGAGTATGTTACATTGAAGATCAATACTTTATAAATATTTATTACACAAAATATGGAAACACTTTTATCATTCAATCAAATATCTCGCGCTTCAAACAAATCAGAATTCAATATTTCTTAAGGAGTCGTTAAAACTGAAAATTTTAGACATTTTCTGATAAATATTTGCCATAAATTAATGGAGAGATACAAAACAGATTCGGGTCCTCAGCGTAATACGTTATTAATAAGTACTTGGTTCAACTTTTATGGGAGTGTGATTGTTTTTTTCGATTTGGGTCTTATGGTTATGGGCTTCGAATTGATTATTCTCTCGGTTGTCAATGAGTACAATTCTGATATTCACAACGACATTACTTATCAGTTCCACTATGGTAATGTATTAATATTGCCGGCACAATCGATTGTTACCATGCCAATTGTCAAATAGGTCTAGTTTTCGCGGGAGTCGTGCTCTTTGTGGCGGCTTTTGTCGGTTTATTGGGGTTTCTCAGAGAGTCTTTGCCGAAGCTATGCCTGAGTTGGGCTCTTATGATATTCGTTATCATATCATTGCTTCAGACAGCAATCATATCTCAGATATATTCGGAAGACCTGTCTCTTCTCATTAATTCTGACGCCGAACATTCGTTTACTTATTATTTTAATAACAAAAGTAATCCGAAATATCAGCGCAAAACCTCAGTAGTCATGAAGGAATACCATTGTTGCGGATGGGATAATCTAGATCGAATGTTAATTAATGACACTCTTCCCTGTATTTGTTGTAAACCGCCGGACAACGACACAGAAAACAAAAACTGCACCGATGCTGTTGTCAAGAAAGAGTGGGTAGATCGAAATAAATATCTTTGTACTATGACATCCGACTCTCTTAAGAAGACAACGTGTGAACAACAAATGAAGAAATCATTTGCGAGTGATTTGAATTATATTCTGGCGTTCTGCATGGTCACTATATTCGTTTGTGTGATCACAACTATTCTTACTTTTGTTATATCAAATGATTTGCTGAAAGTACATCACGAATAAGTTATTACGATCAGAATAACTCATATTTTCATACATTTGTAATTTTATTATATTAAATAATCTTTTAATAAAATCTTCTTCTATTTGTTCGTTAATATTAACAACTCTTCAATTATTTAATGAATAGAAAATATCAAAACCTTTGAATCTAATGTTTATTCACAAAACTATTTTACCTAAAAATAGAAACAATTTGCGAATCATTGGCTCAAAATTGTTGTTTGAGTCAAATAATCTTAAAATTTATGAAAAAATAAATCAATAAAAATGTTTTATGAAAATAATGAGCGCATAGACTGTGGTTGTGGTTAACCCCTGACTCTACAAATTGAATGCCACCCCATTGACCACCACTTATGGGGAGCTATAAATTAATTTCTGGTTCTTTAAATTTAACGTCTTTGAGAGCTTTTGCCATAAGTTCTGAGGGATCGATAGTTGTTGTTGTGTGAGATGACAGGCCATACGAACAGTGCTTACATGCGATGCCTCGATATTTACTTGAAATCAATAAGAGCTGAGACTTTAAATGTTTTTTGTGTCGCTCTTCAATTGCGCGCAACCTTTCTCTTAATCGACTTTTCTTGTCAATGAAGACTGAGCCAGGATATTCCTTCATTTGTCTAATTCGTAGAAATTTGGTGAAATCCATTTCTTGCGCGGTAAGGAGCCAGCAGGTCGTGTTAGTGGGCTGTTTGTTCTTCAAGCGAACAATCATTTTGGGTTTTTTAGTCTTATTATCACTTTTTGTGTGGTTCTCATTACCGACACAAAAGTCGAACCATTCGTTGGTTCTGTGTTTGAGTTCATTCACTTCGTGTTTCATTTTTTCACTTCCGAACGCTTTCGCCAAAAGTGAAAACTTATTTGAGAAATGTTTGTAGAGTTGAGAGTCGGCCCAATTTAGGTCTCTTATTCTGAAACCTGCCGTTTCTGATAAACTACTTTTCGCTGTGATATGACGTGCGTTCAACTGGACATCAAAAACAATCATAACTTAAGACAAATGGAATCGAAAACGACATAACAAATCATTTATATCACAATTTCTGACAAATAATATGAATATAAATAATAAGAAAGTAATAAAAACCTTGAAAGCGATGATATCATCAGTTGTCCAGCACAGAAGGTGTTTGAGTAAGACTAGAGACTCGTCCATACGTTCTGAGACCATAACGAGATCGAAAATGTTGTCTAACTGTGATATGTATTTCTTGACGGTATAGGGTTTAGTGAAGTCCGTTATATTCATTCCTAAGTCGAACATCATTTGGTTGATCCCTATTTTGCCGATATATCTGTTTGTGAGTACTCTCTCGGGAATGACTGCATTCGGGTCCCCAAACAAATCAAACGTAATGTTCCACACTTTATCAAGGCGATAGTAGTGGAACATTGACTCAAACAGTTGGACCGGATTCCTGACTATTGTAATGAATAGAGTTGTGTTTGGCATCAGTGAACGCATTGACTTATAGTCGAGCCTTGAATGATGGGTCAGAATGTTGTACTCATGATTGAATCGCCTGGGATCCGGAACCAGATCGCGACTGAATGGCATAGGATGTCCCAAATAGTTGGCTGTTGCGGGCAATACAAACACTTTATTGTTGACTAACCCATTCCTCATAAATATATTCTGTATTGTAGTTGAGGCGCATTTGTGTGTCTTCAGAAACACTATATTGTATTTGGGTTTACAAGTGGTGGTTGTCACTACTTTTTCCCCTGTTTTCACTTTATTAGAGCTGACTTTGATTTGATTATTCGATGCATTGATTTTTCGACTAAAAATTGTTGAGTTGTTGTTTGGGTTCGGCCTATAATTAGAAAAGCTATTGTGTAGACTCAGGAGTTCTCTGTTTCCTTGAAGCCAATTATATCGAGAATATTCTTGACTGAAACCAAATGGAAAAACAAAATATTAGAGAAATTGAACCGTCATTTCACTCATTTCCTTCATTTTTCTCTTCTATTTTAGAAAAAATATTTCGAAACAAAAATAAATGTTTGGATCAAAAAATGAGAACTAATTTTTTGTTTATGTGTTGTCTGAGTTTCACTTCTTTGCAGACATCAAAGAAATACATTGAGTTCGGAAACAATTTTTATTTTTCTTGTACTTCGTATCCATTCTTTAATATAAACTTTTATTTGTTTTTCAAAATTGTTTCTTTGAAGTAAAGAATTTTATGCATCAAAGCATTGCTTGCAATCAAATCTCTGTAATCCTCTTTATATGTGAATCTATTTTTCCATTTATTTTCATTTTGGATAAAATGATACTCACATTCGGCTTTGTTGGAGATATGCTGCTATGAGGAACAGGGTAATCAATACACCCAAAAGAGGTAGCTTTCGATTCATAATAAAGATGTGACGAAAGAATAGCCAGGACATCCATCTGCTCATATCAGTAAATGTCCAGTCTTTCAATGGCTGGTCATATTAAATCATGTGAATTGGGGATCACATTTGTGATATTTATCAGAATCGAGGTCTTTTAAATTTTTGAACTCAACATACAATACATTCAATGCTACACATCTAAAAAAGCAAAAAAAAATCAGTCCATATTTGGATGACATTGTTGTCGATATTATTATAATAAATGTGTATTAAATGGAAATAGTTTCGAACAAAACATTTTACAGTTAGTTATGCTTTTTATGAAGCAAATGCTAAAACCATAGGTTGTAAAACTAATGTAAAAAACAATGGTTTTTATGAAATATGGATTATATGAAGTGATTTTTAGACCAAAAAGTATCCAAATGTATGGAAAATATAATCATTTTTATGAAGTGTTAATAACTGTAAAGATGAACAAAAACCCATTCATTTGACTTAATAGTAAACACCTTGAACAGGAAGTTTGGGAGATCATTTTAACTTATATGGTTGGTTTCAGGGTAGAATTCTGA